>JZKD02S1899942.1:196001-214329 GCA_000966675.3 Picea glauca
TCCCTACCTGTGCTTGACTTTTGGTTTCACTTTTTTGAGAAGTTACAGAGGTGTACGCGGCCTGTAGTGGGCCTGTATGCGTGCATACATGCCCTGCCTTTGGAAAACCCACGCACATACGCTGGCTGCTGAAGTGTCAGTAGCGTGCTTGTGTCGAGAAATTTTATTTTGAAGAGGAATTCATCCTCTTCCCTGTCAGAATTCACACTTTTCAGGGGTTTTCTTGATCTAGCCCTGGTCTCTGTTATAGTAGTCTGTAGCCTAGGTCTGACCTCAACATAGCTTTCTTTTCATAAAAACCTTTCTTGTGTTTTCTTTGATAGGGATTTTAGACAAGTTTGTGAGTTTGCTTTGATCTGTGTGTTTGGTATTGTCAGTGAATCCCTGGGATCTCTGATTGGGCCTGAATCCATTTCTTGGTCTTGACTTGTTGTGATTTTCCCCTTTTTTTCTTTAGAAGAAAAGAAAAGAATTCATTTTCAAATTTCTTGTTTTGAAGCATAAAAAAATACCGCGGTACCTAGGGAAGACATCAGGCAATGCTTTGCAGAGTATACCCGGAGGGTGATTCTGTATTCAAGTTCCACTTGCACCAATAAGTTGCTCTAGTGTTGGCTGGTGTAACTGTTCTTCCAACTAGCTAGTGATCTGCTTGTCTTATCTCATAGGAGATTTTTCTAGTGTGTGCTGGTTTTTAACGTTAATAGAAAGCTTGAGTGTGTCATTGATCTTCTCACACCATGGAGGATCAGGAGTTCCGCTGGTCGCGAAGGCTTCTTGGCCTACCGCCGATTAATCTGGAGCCACCCCCACCACCGCTAAGGCGAAGACTAGACCAGGAAGGGTCTTTTGAGGCGATCGGGCCACAGGAAACTGATCCCAACCCATCTCTGAGAGGAGAACATTTGATTCCGGAGGAACCAACCATTTCTGACCTTGGAGTGGAAGCTATTGGTCCTAATAACCTTCCGATCACTGATCTATTGATGCCCATTGTCATACAGTTTAAACGTTACGAGTGTCAGGTAGTGTCACAAGCAACGATGGAGACAAATACTGCTACTTCTTTAGGGAATTCTCATACTCCCTCTACGAGTGTCACCACAGGGGGTTTTCTGCCTCCTAACCAACCGTCGCCGGTCTGGACCACCATGGTCTCTACTGCCTCTAACTTGGTAAATGGTTTGATTCCGTCTATGGTGGAGATCACTGCTCCTTTCACCCAGAGTGAGACAGACCCTCCGTTTTCATACGGGATGTCTGACTTCGATACAAACTCTATCCTTTCCTACTCCACTCTACTAACTTTAGGTCTGGGTGTAGGGAGCTCTAACGCTCCTCTACAAGGATCCATGGGGGGCACTTCCACTCCCTATAACGATTTCCCTTACAGAGGGGGTCATATACCTCCTTTGTCCCCTTCACTTGGCAGTGGTCACCAACACTCCGTCGGGCTGAACACAAACTACAGTTCGTTTGGAGATGGTAGTCAAGGACTTCCTTCTTATAGCACGCCAGTAGGTTTGACACCGTTCTCTTTGTGTGGCGTGTTTGGTAACAACACAGTCTCTTCAGTTGCCATCTCGGCCGGGGGAAACCTTGGTTATGGACAAAGAAACCCTATGCAGGGTACTATTCCTGCACAGGGGGCAAACTTAGGAATTCCTTCCTCACAAGGACTTTGAAATCCATGGCAAGGATCAGTTCCCTTGTCAGGGATGCCGACTGGGGGAAACCCCTTCCATAGCCAATGGAACCCCGGGCAAGGCTCAACACCTATGCCCATCGGATCAATAGGGGGCAAACCTTCCCACAATCCTTGGAATGCGACGCAAGCCCATCCCTTTCGTCCTATTACAGGAGTCAAACGATGACGTCTCAACAAGAACATAATTCATATGCTGGTCACGACCATGGTTATTACCAAAACCCTGGCCAAAAACCTAACTTTTCCTAGCAACATGGTGCCAACCAAACTCCAAGCTCCTTTTTCCCTGGTTATAATCAACAACCCAAATTATCGTTTCTAGCAACTCCGCACTTGCTAGACTTGAAAAGGTTATGAAATGAACCCATATGTCATGATCAGCACTGGCCTCCTATGCCGACCAAGTTTCCTTCGGACATTCCAAAGTTCGAGGCTAAGCCTAACGAAGATCCAAGCGATTATGTGAATACCTTCCATTTATGGTGCTCGTCCAACTCTTTGAGAGATGACTCCGTTCAGCTTTGTTTGTTTCAACGCACTCTCATAGGGAGTGTTGCGAAATGGTACATTGAGATCGACCGCTCAAGATACTCTTCCTTCGACGAATTGGCAATGGATTTCTTAAACCATTTCCAATTACCTATGAGATACGACGTCGGCACCAAATTGATGGCCAAATTTGAGAAGACAAAAGCAGACCATATCTCAAATCACATTCGAGAATGGAGATGCCGTAAGAGTTTGATAAAAGTCCCAGTCCCACTAGAATTCCTGCTTGAGTGGTTTCTTAAGTCTTTGGTACCCCAGTTATCTAAATATGTCGCAACCTTGGGGGTCTTTTAAGAAGAAGAAGTGATAATGAGAGCTCAACAACTAGAGTTGATTTACTCTCTGTCTGGTTTACTTTATGAAGTTTTTCTAGATGCATTGCGGCCGATACTTGACAAGACCAAATAGATATCTGGACCACATGTCGATGGTATTGTTGGTTCAGCAAAAACAAAGCCCACTGATCAGCGTTCGAATCAATTGCAACAATTTTCAATACAACAGACAACGACCATCCAGACCACTGGTTCGACTGCTCCCCCTACCCAAACGTCGGATGTACACAGTGTGCAATCGACAAACCCGAAGGCCACCTAGTAGCCTGACGGAAAGAAGAAACAACGAAATAAGGGTAAGGGGGATAAGAAACGTACCAATAATGCTGACGGGGGAAACAAGGAAAAGAAAAATTCGAAGTATTCGTGTAATCTTTGCACAAAAGACCATTCGATTCACCAGTTTCCTTGGCTTACGGAGGCCCAAAATTTATTGGCACAAAAATAGCTTGTCGTGTTAATGGATCTATTTCCACATGGGAAGAATTTAACTCAAGCCTCTTCGAGCACTGAAGGGTGCAGTCAGGGACCCCCTCCATCTTCGAGTAATCCTTCATCCATGAATGTGTACATGATGAAAGGTAGCATTGACATAACAACTAGGACATGCGACTAAGGAATGCCAAACACCTATGAGAAAGGTAAAGAAGCTGAAAACCCATCTCTTCCTCTCCTGATTGAGAAGACGTTGGGAGAAACAATGACACGCATCCCAAAAGGTGCGTTCAAGAAAGCTTCCCACAACCCAAATGCAAGGGTCGCCCAAAACTACTCTGTGGTGGAGGATTTGTCTCAAACCCCTTGTGCAATGTTGGCTTTGGAAGTCCTCCAGAGCTGCCCTTCCCAGAGAAAGGCTCTATTAGATACCTTAGGATCTATTGAGACTTGTAATCCAAGAATGATAATGCTTGATACGACCGACTTAAAACCTCATCTTCCTTACCACGTGGCATTTCAGATAGTAGTGGCTTACACCACAAAAAATTTTACTCAGAACATTTTCCGCATGGTGGTTGATGAGGGTGCCTCGAAATGTGTGAATTCTTTGGCATGTTGGAATGCCATTGGGCAACCCGTATTGTCTCCGTCACCTACTATTCTTACCACTTTCGATGGTCATTCGTTCAAACCACATGGACTCATCCCCTCTTTTCTTGTGCAGTTAGGGGGGAAGACCATGTGCGTCGAGGTTGAAGTGGTTGATGTGTCTCTCGACTACAATATCTTGTTAGGAAGGAGTTGGACCTATGCTATGCAGGCAGTGGTCGCAACATTTTTCTGGGTCTTGTTGTTTCCACACGAGGGTTGGATCGTGTCCATTGATCAGTTATCCTTCTCCCATCCTGACCCTTCATCGGGGGTATCCACGGTCCCGATGATTGATCACCCTCAACCCAACATCGTCAACATAGGGGTTGGATTGTGCCCACCTTTGATGGGTACTTTCGATTACCCACCTCCAACCAACAATGTCCATTACTTATCGGCTTCCCCCGACCAGCCTAGGGCTAAAATCTTTCAAATCTCGTCGTTTTGCATGACTTAATTTAACGATCCGTGGACTCTTCCTTCCCCATCAACTACGATGGAAGGGACAGGGCACCATGGAATACCCATGCCTTTGTCCACATCAGAAGTTGCGTACTCTATAGTCCAGGAAGCTTCCACCGACCTCGATCTGACTCCCGCACAGGAGTTAGTTCCTGTTCTCAAGCCTATTTGGGCTCAAGGTTCCCTCGCCGATACTGATTCTTTAGACTTAGTCTTGCCCTTGGACGAGGAAATTATTGAGGCAATGACTAGTCTGGATAGACTCTGGGATGATCTTCATCATAGATCTTATTTTCTCCCAGAGTTAAGAATAATTGAAGCAGGAGAATTCACTCTGACTATGACTAGATATGGGGCTTGTCCTATCAATTCTTTGGCTATGCACATTGTTTACACTGAAGGAAATATCGCAACCATTGCTAAAACAATACCTGTTGATATCTTTAGAACCCCTGGCATCATGGAGAATATTTTTGTCGAAGTGGACTTCTCCCTCGAGGAGATTCGAATCTACACATATTTATTTAAAGAATTCCGCGACGTGTTTGATTGGTCCTACGAGGAAATTCCAGGCATAGATCTAAGAATCATTGAACATCAAATCACGACATATCCTAAGGCCAAGCCGGTCCAGAAAAATCTTTATCCAGTTAATCCTAGGAAAGAAACAACTATTAAGGAAGAAGTAGAGAAACTACTCAAAGATGGTTTCATCTACCCCGTTCAATTGACTCAATGGGTGTCAAATCCCGTGCCAATCAACAAAAAGCAGGGTACGATTCGTGTATGTACAAACTTTCATGATTTGACCAAGGCCTATCCAAAGGATAATTTCCCCATGCCATTTATTAACCAGATATTCGATGAATGCGCAGGTTGCGAGGCCTTTTATTTCATGGATGGTTTTTCAGGATATGACTAGATATAGATCAAACCTGAAGACCAACACAAAACCACTTTCATTTTTCCGTGGGGTACATTCACTTATCAGAAGATGCCTTTTGGTCTGAAAAATGCTGGAGCCACTTTTCAGTGGGCCATGTCTTTTGCATTCCACGATCTCAAACATATATTCCAGGCTTATCTTGATGATTTAGCATCACAATCTCGCAAGAGAGATGATCATCCCACACACATCTGAATCATCTTTGAGTGATGTCGTTACTAACGGATTCGCTTGAATCCAAACAAATGCAGTTTTTGCGTAACGCCAGGTCATATGTTAGGTTTCATAGTTTCAACAACAGGGATAATGGTTGATCCTCTAAAGGATGAGGTGATATTTCAGTTGCCTCCCCCGTACACAATCCCTCAACTTCACAGTTTACAGGGAAAAGAAAACTTTTTACGGTGTTTCATCGCAAAGTGTGCTGAGATCACAAAGGGATTCATGCGTGTACTGAAGAAGTACACTCATTTTCATTGGGATGAAGCCGCTCAATGCTCATTCAAAGCATTGAAACATGCCATCACGTCTGCCCCTCTGCTTTGGCCACCCAATTATAATAAGATTTCTTATTGTACTTGGCCACTGCAGAGTCGACCATCGGCATGGTCTTGGTTCAGGAGGATGATTTTTTTCCAGAATACATGATTTATTACCTGATCTGAGGCCTGGTTGGACCAGAACTCAATTATTCCCATGTTGAAAAACTTGTGTTGGCAGCGGTTCATGCCATCCAACGGTTCCTTCATTACATCTTGTTTCGCAAGACCACCGTCATTGCCGTTGTGAATCTGTTTCAATACGTGTTGACACGACGTGTAATCAACAAAAATATCAGTAGATGGATAGTTATCCTCCAAGAATTCGACTTGGATTTTGTTTCGGTGAAATCCAAAAAGTTGTTGGTCTTTGCGGAACTCATCTCAGAACTTCCGGTCGAATCAAGTGATATTATACCCAAGGAGTCGCCTATCAAAGGAGACATGTTTTTGATCGCATCTTCGGACCCCTGGTATGGAGATATACTAGTCTATCTCCAAACTTTGAAGTGCCCCACCTGTGCTTCTTGTGATGAGTGTCTCTGTATACGCCATTAGGCCAAGAATTATCTCATACTTGAGGACAATTTGTATCGTCGAGGTGTAGATTGCATCTTTCTCCGGTGTCTCACTCATGAAGAAGCGAAAATCGTGCTTAACAATTTCCACACTGGATCATGTGGCGGTCATTTTTCTGGGTTGGCAACAACCCAAAATATTCTACGAGTCGGTTACTTTTGGTCGAGATTAATCAAAGATTGTGTTGAATCGGTCAAGAAGTGCCACCCGTTTCAAATCTTCTCTCGAAATATGAGGGCACACCCCTCTCCCATGTTTCCCTTCATTGCAGTTGGTCCCTTCACCAAGTGGGGGATTGATTACTCTACATGCAACCCCCCTTCAGCAAGGGGGCATCGTTATATCATCGTAGCAGTAGAATGCTTTACGAAGTGGGTCGAGGCTATGCCAACGTTTAAAGATGATGGAAAGACAACAACTCTCTTTTTGTTTAACCAGATAATAGCAAGGCTTGACGTTTCGAGAGAGATTGTCATTGACCATTGCAGTCACTTTCAGAATAAAATGATTTCCAAGTTAACGTCAAAGGGCAGGTGGAAGATGTGAATAAGTCCCTTAAGACTATTTTACAACGAACAATCAATTCGGCCAAGTCAAATTGGCATTTGATGTTGTACTCGGCACTATGGGCCTACTGAACGTTTGATAAGACTGCAACCAGTTTCTCACCTTTTCAACTCGTTTACGGGCTGGAAGTAGTCTTGCCTATAGAATACCAGATCCCCTCTCTAAAGTTGGCAGTACAGTTATTGCCAGACACTTCACCTCTTGAAGAGATTTTATTATATCTTGAGCATCTTGATGAGAAACATTGGGATGCGGCCTTAGCTAACGAGGCTCACGAAAATGAATTCCGTCCTCTGTCCGTCCATCCTCAGATTTTCTCTGAAGGTGACCTTGTCCTCGTATATGACCAAGATAAGGATCCCCTGGGGGCAGGCAGGTTCAAACCCATGTGGTTTAGACATTTCATTGTAAAGGAGGTTCTAAAGAAGGGAACTTATTGTCTGGTGGAATTTGAGGGAAATGCTTTGGAAAAACCTATAAATGGGCTCTACCTCAAGAAGTATTACTCATAGGTGGGTCGCCTTGGGTGACTTCTTGTAAAATAGGTATAGTTCTTATACGTTTTTTCATTTAGTTTTTTGTCTTTTTGGTTTTATGGACGTGTTGTTTTTGATGTCATATTTTTCACTGTGGCATATGTCAGGTGAATCAGAGGTCTTTGTTGGGTTTGTAGACAGTGCTAGCCGGCACACTCAGAGGCTTTCTTCCGTAGCTTGGGTGGTTTTCACACCTCAGGGCCAGTTTCTATCTTCAGGAGGTATATGTTTAGTTGACACCACAAATAATGTCGCCAAATACAACACAGTCTTAGATTTTCTTCGTGACACTTTTTCGTATGATATCTCTCATCTCCGTGTCTACTTAGACGCTTAACTAGTTGTGTCCCAGTTAAATGTGGTTTATTGCGTTTACGATTCTACTCTACACTGACGGTTCCTTAGGGTACATCTCTTAGAACGAAGCTTTGGTTACATTACGTATATCCATGTTCCTAGGAGATTGAGTCAAATAACAGATACTCTAGCTAATCATGTATTAGATTGGCATATTGCACATATGTAAGGAAAAGCACACACACACACACATGTAAATACATTTGTAAAATAGATGTAATTCATAAGACATAAAAATATGTAAATACGCATATATATCAAAAATATCATAGTACATGGGTGGGTGCAAGCGCCTCAAAAATATGTCCAGTAAGAGTCATGGGGATTATTCCCTAAAAAATATACAAAAAGTGATCTCGGCATGTAAGTAGTCCAACCTAGCTAAGTGCGGGGCTTGTTGGCCCTCCTGTAGTGAACAACAGTGTTTTCCAAACGCCGGAAGGGTTGGACCTAGGTCTATGACACCCCAACAACATGAGGTTGCATCGACGGTGGGAGATCCTCAATCTCCTCCATAAGGACTATATAAGTGAGCACAATGAGGTTCTACTCCACCTATCTTAATACTCTCTCAGCCTCTCCGGCTGGAGGCCCCCTTGCTGTTGTTGTTGGTTCGGCGGCTGCGACTGGTCCTGCATTTGGTCGAGGATGCCGCCTAGTCCTCGAGAAGTCTGCTAGACACACTGGTCCCACATCTGTACATAATAGATACATAGTTGTTAGATACTCTGGTACACATAAAAATGATATATATAGAAAAAAAGGGTCTTTTGGTAAAAAGTCATTTTTCCAACTTTGTGCATGTAAGATAGGATTCCACCTCCACTTGTTGCACCTCGTTGTCTTTTTCACTTTTCCATAGGATCGATCCCACTGAATTGCGACATGGAATCATCACTCTTGTCCTAGAATTTTCGTAATTTAGTGGTAGAGCCTACCTTCACATGGATGCCCTAGGTAGATCTTGGTTACATTTTTGGTGTCCATGCCTTCGTTAATGATTATCGTCTCGGGAGTCCATTTTAGTTGTTCCTCATTATGAGTTTGAGCCTCACTTGCATGATTCATTATCACTTTTGACCTTACCCTCAAGACTCCCAGAAACAAGGGGTCTTATTTTAAGCTCTTTTCAGACCCTCTAAACATGAAAATATTGTTGAGCGATCTTGTTGCCCTTCACGCTCACCAAACTAAAATTCGAAGGCACGTCTGTCCGACGATAGTTTACCCCTTTTTCGGTTTGGATGGTCAACTGTATGAACAAAGGTATACTCTACGAGCCTTGGTTCTCTAGAAGAGTATTCTCAGGTATAATTTTAACCCTTTTTTGGGCTTGAGGGACTAAATTTATGAAAAAAGAACCCCCACATAGTCCATACTTAATCTCTTTTCAGACTCCCTAAAATTGAAAAGATTGCCTAGTGACCTTGTTTCTTCACACTCGTTAATTTGGCCAAGAAAACACCCCTTATGGAGTCCATATTTAAGCTCTTTTTAGACTCCTTAAATATGAAAAGATCGTCGAGTGAGCTTGTATTTGTCACACTCGTTAAAATGATTTTGAATAGACGTCTGTTCGGTGCTAGTTTACCCCTTTTTCGAGCTAACTAGACTACCTTTGAAAAAGGTACCCCAGTAGAGTCTCCTTTTAGACTTTTTTAGACTCTCTAAAAAAGAAAAACCGTTGATCTTACCTTCTCTGGGCTCGTTAAAATTAGATTGAATGATGTTATCATTGTGCCTTATTAATCACATTTGCATCCTTGCGTCTTTGGCCTAATGTCGGCTCCATGTTTCTCTCAACTGAACCATCTAAAGCATGCCTTATATGCAATCCTTGTAGCACTTTGCCTCTGCGTCTTGACACCTTGACCCATGGAGGATTTTTCTTGAGTGTCCTTTTTTCTGCATATGTCCCCTTTCTCTGAGAATCAGTGTGTTCCTTGCACTTGGAACTAGTATTTCTGCGACACTCATTCCTTCTTTGTAATGTAGAATTCTTTCATTCTTTTTCAAGCTCTCCAAAATTATTGAAAAAGATAAAAAAATCAAATATACCCCAAAAAGAGGAAGGGAAAAGTATTTTCTTTTTGTTGACAACACAATGAGTCACCCTTGGACAAAGCACATCCTTCCATTTTTTCGTCAAGCTCTAGGATTCAATATGACCTTAGGAAGTTGTTCTCACTACATAGAGTTGTGTCTTCCTCTGTTCGGTTATCCTTCCAAACATATGGAGATTTCGCGTTGCCTCCTGCATCATGAACTTATGTCAATGCCATGCCGCTTGAGTCTCATCTTTTGTCGTGTTTTTGTCCAAGGGAATTTTTACTAAACTTGAGTCGGCTCTTTTGCAGTTTGTCTCTTGTCCTCATGCCCGACCACCCCAAAATTCCAATCAAGTCCTTTCTCAAAATCAATGAAGTTCTCCACTTTATCACCAAGATACTCTTGTTTGTTCCCGACGCCCTGTCGAAGACCTCTGGGTAGTGAAGTCGTACACTGACATTACAATCCTACTCGAGTTTTGAATATTTTGAAGTTGTTGCTAGAGCTCTGAAGACCTCATCTCCAGCCATCAAGCATCATTGGCTTCTTGAAGATGGATACTATACATATATATCTTTTGATTTTGATATGTAGATCCTTTGTGTACTGCTCACAACTATAGTTTATATAGTTATATGACATGAATCTGCAGTGTATTTGATTGGCAACCATGATTTTATTTCATCCTGAGCATGGGTATGCCCACCTTGGTGGGACAAATTGTTATTTTGTAGATGGAACCTCATGAACTCTGGTCCCTGGGCTCACTCTTTTCGTACATTGGTGAATATTTGTAATGTATTTCAGCCATCAGATGCTCTTCTGACCTCACACATTAGGGGGCATCTATTATAACCCTAAACTGCACCAGACATGCATACTTGGCATTAGGCCATCTTACTCGCTATATTTGCCAAGCCATCATTGAACAACTCTTCTAAAAACCATTGTTTTGAAGGTCTACGTGCCCTACACCACTACTTCCCGCATACACACAGTTGCTGCACCACTATAGCTCGCGTACACTCACAAAAAATCGCGAAAAATAAAAATTGAAAAGGGATACGGGTTTCTGGGCCGTTACTTAATCAGTTGACCACTCATAGCCAGTCACCCCAACCGCTACTATCTCTTTTGGCCTATAAAAGAAGGTGTTGGGGTCCCATTTCAAGGAGAAGCACGAAATCATAGAAACTTTGCCCATTTCAATATTCCCCCTTTGCCCCAATATTTTGCAACCACATTGTGAGTTTGAGCCAGAATTCCTTCTTCCTCCTTTGCAAACCCTTGCCATTTACCTAGAGAGAACTAAAGAGGAGAAGAATGCTTGGAATCAGTTGGTGCGTGGTGAAGAGGATCCCATGACCGATTTCGAGGAGTAGTGTTGGTCTCATGTTTTAAACGACTTTTGTGAGATTAATATAAAGAAGTACTTTTTCCGTCCTGCCAAATGACGTCTTAAATCTTTATGATTTGTTTACATTTCTTGATTATGATGTCTAACACACTAATTCAAATGTAGAATGCATGTTTGTAGTTTCCTGTTTGTCTTTTGGTGAATGGAGGTTAGCCGTGGGAGGAGACTTGAAGTAGGGAAACAACCAAGCGTAAAGGGATTGACACCGGACATAAATTTTAAGGTATGCCTACCGGATCCCTATACTTTGTCTTTTATGTATGATTATGGGGTAATGACAGGATATTTGATAAAAATTAGGAGACTTTAGATGGTTATCACTGCCTTCACTTTAGAACCCTGGTGTAGTTTGTAGAGGGGGTTTTCCCACTATAACAATTATCTGCAATCTGGCTAACGTAAAGTGTCATATGTGAAGGTGTGAGTGATGTATCTATAAATCCAAATGATAAGTGGTCAATATAACCCTACAATGGATATTTTAGCATGATATTTAGGTGGGAACATTTCTACTTGTGGTGCAAGAGAGAGCTAGGACATAAGGCTTTCCATGTCTCCTACATTTTTGTATCACAAGATTGATCGGTTAAATTGTGTCTTTTTCTAAATAAATATAACCATGCATGTTAGAAACAAAAGGAGAAAAGAGATATGCATTAGATGAATTTCGATTGAGGAGATATCACACTTTATATCCTAGTGGTGGAGAGATCCTAACATGGAGAATATATCTTTTTGTGGGAAAGAAAAGGAATAATTCCCCACTTTCAAAATTTAGAGATGCATCCACTCTAAAATGTAAGAGAACCTCACTCCAACATTCCAAAATTATCATTGAATTTGATCAAATGAAATCATAAGCTCTTCATTGTATTAATAATTGCTTCCAATTTCTAGTTATTAGTGTCAAATTATTATATTTGTATTTTCCAACATAGGACAAGTGAAGTCACTATTAGATGTAATGAAATTGAAATTACACTTGTACCAAGGAAATTTCTCACAAAAAAATATAATGAGTTTTGGCCACACTTCTTCCTAGCATAAGATCAGTTGGACACATCTTCCTTATATATCATGCATGATCGGTCATGGGTTTCCCATATAAAACCCATGACCACCCCTTAGACCTTTGAGAAATGGAGAGATATAAGGATATCAACTAGAAACGTGTTGGAAAAACATCAAAATTAAGCATGGAACTTATCCATGAGATGTATTTTCTTGGTTCACATTCCATGAAGCCTATCTTATCTCCTCTGAGAATATACAAGAATAAACCAAAGTTAAGTGATAAGGCTAGTTAGAGAGGTTTCATTGAATTATCCTTATTCTAGTGGTTTGGAGTAGGAATATTTGGCCTACAATTTGCACCTAATTGTTGGGTGTTGGACATCAACATTGTTTGATCAAGGCCTGGGTGAGGAAATATTACTACCATATGGTGTTATATTATTCTTGTTCAACAAGGTGAGCTTGTGGCTAAGGAAAATGGACTTATGTCTTGGAGATAGAAGTACAACAACAAATATCAAGGTAAAAAACATTTGTTGTAAATATCATTCATTTAATATAGATAGGCATTATCCCTCCTCATTCGTTGATCATTCTTGTATATCAAATGCGATTTTTGGGATCTAGGTAAGTTTGAATTACTAGATTAGATCTTATTCATGCTCCATTTCGTTTTTCATGTTATGAAAGAATGATGAAAGTTTTCCTTGTTTGATGGTTGTGTAGATAGCCAAGTGAAGAAACATCGTGGGATATGGATCTACTAGTAAGGAGATATGGATAAATTGAACAATTGTTGGAATTTGAGTAAGTTTATCCTTCCCTCTCTCATTTCCTTATGAAATTATAAAATTATCTCTAGGTGGAAGAGGTTCGTTATCTATCTTGGTATCTGCCATTGGTTTATATCCAACCATTGAGGGGATCTTCTTATCCTTAGGTGAATTTTATTTCAATAAGCTTGGAAAACATACTAGGGAAGAGATTGGATTTCTTTCCTAGTTTTTCTAGGGATTTTCTTTCTCTTTTTCACTCTAGAAAAATTATGTAGACTTTGTACTATCTAAATTTTATTCTTGATTACATGCAAGATGTTTTCATTTATATTTGGGTCAATATTCTATTGTTTTTTAATCAATTTCCTCTATGCTCTCAATTGTTTCTAAGGATAGTCATGGTTGGCCTCAATTTTCCCTTATACAACTCATGGCCAAAACCTTTGGCTATGTATATTTCAGTAGCAACCCCCAAGGAAAGTATATATATCCACTTGTGTTCTCTCAAAAACTTGTGACCAAGTCCTGTAGATGAGTTTTTGAGTTTTTCTTATCTTGTTTCTTGTTCAATTGAGTGTGTCTTGGATTGAAAAGGTTACTCACCTATCAATTATTGGTTGGTGCATCTTTGGTATTGCATTATTTGGCTTACTCAAATTGTGAGAGGGTTCAATAGATTTGCATCACATTTTCTATCATTTTGAGATTTGCATTCTTTTGTTTGTTTGAATTGTGAATAGGTAAAAAATGAATTTCATGTCATCTTCTAGATTAGGTTATGTTTTTCATTCCTCTTTTAATTTGGATTGAAATTAAAGTTCATATGAATTTCATCTAATAATCATTTTTAGGAATTTGTGATGTCTTGTGAAAGTTATATCGTGAGAATTGGTTTGATTCTTTTGGTATTTTCTTTTTAGGAGTGATTTCTACATGGTTGTTTTAAATTGTGAAAAAGAAACATATTTCTCCTTTCCATAGATAGAATTCATTAAAAGGAAATGAAAGTCCATTCTATTTCATTCTACTACCTTTCTTAATTATTTGAAATGGAAGAGTCAAGACAATCAACAAAGTCCATTTCATAACCTTGAGTAAAAAGAAAACATAAAAAGAAGCACTAATCTAAAATCAACAACATATTTTCTTTATAGAAAACACACACTAGTTTAAGTTCTAGGACATTGTTGTAATCCATTAGTAGTAAGAAGAACTTGTTGGGAAAGAACATATAACATATGTGTCAAAAAATATGGTCAATATAAGGAAGTGGAGAATATCCCCCCTCTTCAATTGTTTGGTGTGGCTATTTCATGTATGGGGGGTTTGGATTGATGTGGAAAGTCCTTGAGGTGACACCACTTTTATCTAGAGCTCCAGGTTGAGGAATTAGTCCTATATTCCTTACCCATACACACAGTCTTGAATCATGACTGTTTCATCCATTCATTGATTGTGAAGTGATAAAATTAGTGAATTTTCCTAGGTCATCACATGGGTGACTATTAGTTGGGAGTAATTGTGGTACTTCAGGAAGATGCATAATCTCCATTTCAGCTCCTCTAGAGGGTTCCCATCTTCAAGAGGGTTTTTTCACCTTGGGTGATTGATGCATGAAGGTTACCATAATTGGCTCTCACACCTTTGATAACTGATCTTGGGCCCTCATCATCCTATATTGGTTTTTAGAAGGCCCCTTTGACTACTAGTTGCTTGTTTGTTGGAGCCCAAAGATTTTCTAGGGTGTGATGTATGTGTAATTATGTTGAATTGGAATTATCTTGTTGTTTCGTTCATTAGTTAACACATATTTCGCTATTGTTGAAAAACCTCTTCATTTTTCTCATAAACATCGACGAATTCCTCAATATATAGAGGAACACAAACATAATAGTAATTATCACACTCACATTGGATTTAGAATAAACTGAAATCGTGGGGATTGAATTCATTGATGAGATTCCTCCACTGAATTTCAATCCTCCTTTAACAAATCCTTTAGACCCTTATTCAGTTGAGCGCACCTTATTTTTGTTATCATTTTTCCTTTTTGAGAATACTCACATGATGTAAGGCTTTAGTGGGTCATATAGTATGGGATGACCCATTCTCACTTCTCTTAATGCAGAGGGAGGAGCCTATTTTTCCACCTACATTACAGTAGTTAGCGGGATAATTACTCCTACTTCTATGCTTCAGACATTAGGTGTTCTTAATTGGGAATTTTCATCAGTTACATCACTTTCGTCCACTAGTTTATCTATCTTTTGTATGCCCACAGTGATATCAAAATTTCTTATGATGGGATTTATTTTTGGCGAGGGGAAAAGCCTTGGTTTCAATGCTAGAAGAAAGTTCCCACCTATTACTAGTATATCCAATAACTAATGTTGGTTTTCCTTTCAGTTGGAACTTCAATCTAGGGTTTGGCCTAGTAACTAGTGTTTCTACTATCACTGGAAGAAGTGTTATGGGGTTATATATGAATCCATTTGGACCATAAGTTCCATCATTAATCCACAAAAATATATTTCCAATACAAATTTACCTTTCTTGGCTACTTTTGAAGGGTCCAAAAGGCTCATTCAATCAAGTAAGGGGGAATGCCTGATGTTAAGTCCCAATTAGAATAACTCTTGTCTGGGATGGCATTTCCGACCATTATATTGGCCTTGTTTCCAAACTAAATCCACTATCTAAATATGAATCCTAGAATCAAATTTTCCTAGATGAATTAAAATCTAAAATAAACTAGAATGAGGCTACCTATAGCTATTCTAAGATGCAATCATAAACTATACTAATCCTATCATGATTAGGAGATAACTAAAGGAGATTGGATACAGTTAGGAATAATAACATTTTGAATTAGAAATTGTTCACAAATTCAAATGGTATTTAAGCACAATAATATCATTAAGAAGACAATAACCATTAGTTGTTATTGCATACAACAATATTACAACTGCATTCAATAAAGTAAATTGTAACAATTTGAGCACACAAGAAAATTGCAAAAAAAAATCATACACATGAACATGAGGTACTCAAATTAAAAAAAATTCATTAAGAATAATATAAAATACATTCACAACAATCATAGTTCCATAAAATGCCTCTTGCTCTTTATTCATTAGGAGTAATAGTACAATGTGAAATACAAAGAACAAAAGTCCTTCTTTCTTTACATTCATATTTTTTTATAGAATATAAAGAGATACAGTTTGAATTCTATAATTGCCATCTAATCAATGAATTGTTCTCATGCTTCAGTTCTCATTCCCGATTGGGGTATTAAAATGATTACAAAAATGATTATAATGTAGTTTTTAGTTACAATGATCAAGTGGGTTTTGGCAGTTGATTTTTTTTGATCAAGATTCTCCATAGTTTGAAGTCCTTGAGTATGAACTCTACTCTATTTAATTGGGTCTTTTCAAGTTCCAATTCCCCGTCACAAATCATACTAATGACTTTTTCCCTTAACACCTCCTCTATCTATTGTATGAAAGTTTCAATTAAAACGTAGTTACCAACTTAATGAGAACTGTGACCTCAAGATGAGAACTCTGGCCCAAAAAACCCACATTTTTTCATAAAAACATCAAAATCAACCCCCAAATCAAAGAGTGGTGCTACTAGTAGCACCATTTTTTAAAACGGGGTCAAAATTACAACATTTTTCAAACATGGCCTTAAAAACTTAGATAGTAGCTCAGAAAAACCTTAAAATCAACACCTAAAAACAAAAAAATGTTTTTGAATTTTTTTTTCTTTTCAAAACGTTAAATTTTGAGATCATTTGAAATCGTATTTTTATCACTTGGTACCATTAAAACCAAAACCTCAAAATCAACCATCAAATTGAAAAGTACTTCTACCGGTAGCACCCATTCTAAAATTGGTGTATTAAAATGACACATTTTTATAATGTGGTAAAATAACTCATCGTTACTGTAAACAAAATCATAAAATCAACCCTTGAATGTTTATTTTTTAAATGTTATTATCATGCAAAGAACAAGGTAATACATAATGCCATGAAAATATCACAATATACTTTAAAAATTCAACGTCACTTTTTAATAATATTTTCCTTTTAATAATTAAAAAGTAAATACAAGTTACATTGAATGAAACATAAATAATTTCTTAAAAGTATTGTTATATTGACCATATTCAAAACATATGAGCTAAGAAATTTTATTATATTATTCATAATAAAAAAACATATCATTCATAAAACATAACAAAAGATTCATAACTTCATGTAAGATCATATGTAAGTTCAATGCTCTTTTTTAGTTACCATACAAACATTATATGGATAAAAAATTGTTAAAATGTTCCATACACTTATTCAGATTGACTCATGGTTTCTGAAATACCATCAGAGTCTACATTGTCTTCAAATGAATGTTTTGATGAAGATGTAGATGATCCATACTCTTCTCTATTGTCGATGAATGCACCATCTGAGTCTACATGCATGCCCAACATTTCAGATGTCAAATGCCTTTTAGATCTACGACTAGGTTCAATAGACTTCCATCTTGCATTTATTTCTTGCAGAAGCAACCTCTTGATAATCTTTTTTTTCTTGGAGTGAAGTGTTCCTCTCTTTTTCAAATTGAAGTCATAAACAAGTATGTCAACATTGTCTAATTTTAAGAGGTCAGTGTGATGACGAGTTATATTTTGACCCTTTCTTTTTCTCTTTCTATTGACATGTTTCTCAACCACCATCTCTGGCTTGTACACACCATTGAATGGGTGTGTACGTGTTGCATACCAATGCACTTCAAATGCAACAACATCATCATTTTCTTTCTCAATCTTTATAACCTTTCCTATCCAGAATGGATAACCATGTGGATCCTCAATCGCTAAAACTACAATCATGCTACCCTCCTTAATATCTTGTATTGAACCCCTATAAAGGTCTTCCATGGATTCACATTGTGCACGTGACCTTCACAAACCAATATACGTTTCTCTTTCCTCTTCTTGCGTAATCTCAATAGCACCCCGAGATTCTTGAACTTCAACAATGTTTGTTTCTTCAGATTCGTTTGACATATTTTTTGGCCAATGAAATGGAGTCCTCAACATTGTATCTTCATTTGTTGAGCTTGAAATTATGTCACTTTGACTATTGAAAAAAGACTCCCACCAAAAAGAATCAACAACATCAATGTACTTATATGTATCCTTAATGGACTTTTTAATTTCTTCTAGGAATTCAAAATAATCTACATTTTTATTACGCCTTCGTGCATTATGGATCTCAACAACTAATTGTAAAAATAATAATTTTGATGCAAAAATTGGACGATATGGAATGAACCTAAAAAATGATAAACCTAATGAAGGCCCCCATTATGTAGTAGTTGAATACTGCTTTC
>JZKD02S1899942.1:214339-234481 GCA_000966675.3 Picea glauca
GTATGTAACGACCCTAATTGGATACATGCTTAAAGATTATAAAGAAAAATTAATTAAAGAAAATAAGTGTGATTACTTAAGTAATACTCTAACTACAGACCACATTTAATGACCTTAGAATTATAATCTAAAAAGATCAATGAAAATGATATAAAATGGTGGCGTATGTAGAGAGGGAAAGCCATAGTCCCGAGAAGATAAAATATTAATGGAAGGAGTATGGAGGGGGACGAGGGTGGTTGTGAAGTAAAGGCGTGAGTCGGTCGAGAGGAATAAGGGGGGGAAAGAGGGGGATGTGCGCACCATTCGACAGGAGGAGGGAATGGGTGCTGCGAACTGTTGTTTTTCTATCTGCAGAGAGCCGAGAGCTTTGATGTGACATGGGTGCTCAGATTGAGGCACGAGATTTTCTGGTTTTGACATATTGATCAGGGAGGGACAGAGTTGCTAGAGGTTTTGGGTACGGGGGCCAGGATATCCGTAGATATCCTGGAGCTAGGTCGTTTTCCTAGTTGGCAGGGTGGATATTAGTTTTGGGTAGTTATTTTCTATGCCTGTGGTAGGACTGGACTGCGCAGCAAGGCAGCAAGGCAGGAGGCAACATAAATTAGCATCAGAACCAGGTACTTTGTCAAGTTATGTATTTATTTCTTTCTGCCATGAATTCAGTATTTAATGATAAATCTAAGCTACTAAAGTTTCTGTTATAAAAATCAATATTATGCTTGAAAGTTATTGTTTCATTTTATTTCGTAAAATGTTTATGAGACTTAATGATGTTTGTAAATATATGGGCATTACAAAGAAGGAATGAGTGTCACAGAAATACTAGTTCCAAGTGCAAGGAACACACTAATTCTCAGAGCAAGGGGACATATGCAGAAAAAAGGACACTCAGGAAAAATCCTCCATGGGTCAAGGTGTCAAGACGCAGAGGCAAAGTGCTACAAGGCTTGCATATAAGGCATTCTTTAGATGGTTCAGTTGAGAGAAACATGGAGCCGACATTAGGCCAAAGACGCAGGGATGCAAATGTGATTAATAAGGCACAATGATAACATCATTCAATGTAATTTTAACAATCCTAGAGAAGGTAAGATCAACGGTTTTTCATTTTTAGAGAGTCTAAAAAAGTGTAAAAGGAGACTCTACTGGGGTACCTTTTTCAAAGGTAGTCTAGTCAGTTCGAAAAAGGGGTAAACTAGCACCGAATAGATGTCTATTCAAAATCATTTTAACAAGTGTGACAAATACAAGATCACTCGACGATCTTTTCATATTTAAGGAGTCTGAAAAGAGCTTAAATATGGACTCCATAAGGGGTGTTTTCTTGGCCAAATTAACGAGTGTGAAGAAACAAGGTCACTAGGCAATCTTTTCAATTTTAGGGAGTCTGAAAAGAGGTTAAGTATGGACTATGTGGGGGTTCGTTTTTCATAAATTTAGTCCCTCAAGCCCAAAAAAGGGTTAAACTTATACCTGAGAATACTCTTCTAGAGAACTAGGGCTCGTAGAGTATACCTTTGTTCGTACAGTTGACCATCCAAACCGAAAAAGGGGTAAACTATCGTCGGACAGACGTGCCTTCTAATTTTAGTTTGGTGAGCATGAAGGGAAACAAGATCGCTCGGAAATATTTTCATGTTTAGAGGGTCTGAAAAGAGCTTAAAAGAAGACCCCTTGTTTCTGGGAGTCTTGAAAGTAAGGTCAAAAGTGATAATGAATCATGGAAGTGAGGATCAAACTCGTAATGAGGAACAACTAAAAGGGACTCCCGAGACGATAATCATTAACGAAGGCATGGACACCAAAAATGTAACCAGGATCTACCTAGGGCATCCATGTGAAGGTAGGCTCTACCACTAAATTACGAAAATTCTAGGACAAGAGTGATGGTTCCATGTCGCAATTTAGTGGGATCAATCCTATGGAAAAGTGAAAAAGACAACGAGGTGCAACAAGTGGAGGTGGAATCCTATCTTACATGCACAAAGTTGGAAAAATGACTTTTTACCAAAAGACCCTTTTTTTTCTATATATATCATTTTTGTGTGTACCAGAGTATCTAACAACTATGTATCTATTATGTACAGATGTGGGACCAGTGTGTCCAGCAGACTTCTCGAGGACTAGGTGGCATCCTCAACCAAATGCAGGACTAGTCACAGCCGCCGAACCAATAACAACAGCAAGGGGGCCTCTAGCCGGAGAGGCTGAGAGAGTATTGAGACAGGTGGAGAAGAACCTCATCGTGCTCACTTGTACAGTCCTTATGGAGGAGATTGAGGATCTCCCACCGTCGATGCAACCTCATGTTGTTGGGGTGCCATAGACCTAGGTCCAACCCTTCCGGCGTTTGGAAAACACCGTTGTTCACTATGGGAGGGCCAACAAGCCCCACACTTAGCTAGGTTAGACTACTTACGTGCCGAGAGAACTTTTTGTATATTTTTTAGGGAATAAGCCCCATGACTCTTACTGGACATATTTTTGAGGCGCTTGCACCCACCCATGTACTCTGATATTTTTGATAAATATGTGTATTTACATCTTTTTACATCTTATGGATTACATCTATTTTACAAATGTATTTACATGTGTGTGTGTGTGATTTTCCTTACATATGTGCAATATGCCAATCTAATACATGATTAGCTAGAGTATCTGTCATTTGACTCAATATCCTAGGAACATGGATATACGTAATGTAACCAAAGCTTCGTTCTAAGAGATGTACCCTAAGGAACCGTCGGTGTAGAGTAGAATCGTAAACGCAATAAACTGCATTTAACTGGGACACAACTAGTTAAGCGTCTAAGTAGACACTGAGATGAGAGATACCATACGATAAAGTGTCACGAAGAAAATCTAAGAATGCGTCGTATTTGGCGACATTATTTGTGGTGTCAACTAAACATATACCTCCTGAAGATAGCAATTGGCCCTGAGGTGCGAAAACCACCCAAGCTACAGAAGCAAGCCTCCGAGTGTGTCGGCTAGCACTGTCTACAAACCCAACGAAGACCTCTGATTCACCTGACATCTGCCACAGTGAAAAATATGACATCAAAAACAACACATCCATAAAACCAAAAAGACAAAAAACTAAATGAAAAAATGTATAAGAACTATACCTATTTTACAAGAAGTCACCCAAGGAGACCCACCTATGAGTAATACTTCTTGAGGTAGAGCCCATTTATAGGCTTTGCCAAAGCATTTCACTCAAAGTCCACCAGACAATAAGTTCTCTTCTTTAGAACCTCCTTTACAATGAAAGGTCTAAACCACATGGGTTTGAACCTGCCTGCCCCCAGGGGATCCTTATCTTGGTCATAGACGAGGACAAGGTCACCTTCAGAGAAAATCTGAGGATGGACAGACAGAGGACGGAATTCATTTTCGTGATCCTCATTAGCTAAGGCCGCATCCCAATGTTTCTCATCAAGCTGCTCAAGATATAATAAAAGCTCTTCAAGAGGTAAAGTGTCTGGCAATAACTGTACTGCCAACTTTAGAGAGGGGATCTGGCATTCTATAGGCAAGACTACTTCCAGCCCGTAAACGAATTGAAAAGGTGAGAAACTGGTTGCAGTCTTATCAAACGTTTGGTAGGCCCATAGTGTCGAGTACAACATCAAATGCCAATTTGACTTGGCTGAATTGATCGTTCATTGTAAAATAGTCTTAAGGGACTTATTCACAGCATCCACCTGACCTTTGACGTTAACTTGGAAATCATTTTATTCTGAAAGTGACTGCAATGGTCAATGACAATCTCTCTCGGGACGTCGAGCCTTGCTAATATCTGGTTAAACAAAAAGAGAGTTGTTGTATTGCCATCATCTTTAAACGTTGGCATAGCCTCGACCCACTTCGTAAATCATTCTACTGCTACGATGATATAACGGTGCCCCCTTGCTGAAGGGGGGTTGCATGTAGAGTAATCAATCCCCCACTTGGTGAAGGGACCAATTGCGATGAAGGGAAACATGGGAGAGGGGTGTGCCCTCATCTTTCGAGAGAAGATTTGAAACGAGTGGCACTTCTTGACCGATTCAACACAATCTTTGATTAATCTCGACCAAAAGTAACTGACTCGTAGAATCTTTTGGGTTGTTACCAACCCAGAAAAATGACCGCCACATGATCCAGTGTGGCAATTGTTAAGCACTATTTTCGCTTCTTCATGAGTGAGACACCGGAGAAAGATGAAATCTACACCTCGAAGATACAAAGTGTCCTCAAGTATGAGATAATTCTTGGCATGATGGCGTATACAGAGACACTCATCACAAGAAGCAAAGGTGGGGCACTTCAAAGTTTGGAGATAGACTAGTATATCTCCATACTAGGGGTCCGAAGACGCGATCAAAAACATGTCTCCTTTGATAGGCGACTCCTTGGGTATAATATCACTTGATTCGACCGGAAGTTCTGAGATGAGTTCCGCAAAGACCAACAACTTTTTGGATTTCACTGAAACAAAATCCAAGTCGAATTCCTGGAGGATAACTATCCATCTACTGATATTTTTGTTGATTACACTTCGTGTCAACACGTATTGAAACAGATTCACAACGACAATGACGGTGGTCTTGCGAAACAAGATGTAATGAAGGAACCATTGGATGGCATGAACCGCTGCCAACGCAAGTTTTTCAACATGGGAATAATTGAGTTCTGGTCCAACCAGGCCTCGTATCAGATAATAAATCATCTATTCTGGAAAAAAATCATCCTCCTGAACCAAGACCATGTCGATGGTCGACTTTGCAGTGGCCAAGTACAATAAGAAATCTTATTATAACTGGGTGGCCAAAGCAGAGGGGTAGACGTGAGGGAATGTTTCAATGCTTTGAATGAGCATTGAGCGGCTTCATCCCAATGAAAAGGAGTGTACTTCTTCAGTACACACATGAATCCCTTTGTGATATCATCATACTTTGCGATGAAACACCGTAAAAAGTTTTATTTTCCCTGTAAATTGTGAAGTTGAGGGATTGTGTACGGGGGAGGCAACTGAACTATCACCTCAGCCTTTAGAGGATCGACCATTATCCCTGTTGTTGAAACTATGAAACCTAATATATGACCCGACGTTATGCAAAAACTGCATTTGTTTGGATTCAAGTGAATCTGGTAGTAACAACATCACTCAAAGATGATTCGGAGGTGTGTGGGATGATCATCTCTCTTGCGAGATTGTGATGCTAAATCATCAAGATAAGCCTCAAATATATGTTTGAGATCATGGAATGAAAAAGACATGGCCCACTGAAAAGTGGCTCCAGCATTTTTCAGACCAAAAGGCATCTTCTGATAAGTGAATGTACCCCACGGACAAATGAAAGCGGTTTTGTGTTGGTCTTCAGGTTTGATCTATATCTAGTCGTATCCTGAAAAACCATCCATGAAATAAAAGGACTCGCAACCTGCGCATTCATCGAATATCTGGTTAATAAATGGCATGGGGAAATTATCCTTTGGATAGGCCTTGCTCAAATCATGAAAGTTTGTACATACACAAATCGTACCCTACTTTTTGTTGATTGGCATGGGATTTGACACCCATTGAGTCAATTGAACGGGGTAGATGAAACCATCTTTGAGTAGTTTCTCTACTTCTGCCTTAATAGTTGTTTCTTTCCTAGGATTAACTAGATGAAGCTTTTTCTGAACCGGCTTGGCCTTAGGATATGTCATGAATTGATGTTCAATGATTCTTAGATCTATGCCTGGAATTTCCTCGTAGGACCAATCAAACACGTCGCGGAATTCTTTAAATAAATATGTGTATATTCGAATCTCATCGAGGGAGCAGTCCGCTTCAAAAAAAATATTCTCCATGATGCCAGGGGTTCTGGAGATATCAACAGGTATTGTTTTAGCAATGGTTGCGATATTTCCTTCTGTGTAAAAAATGTGCATAGCCAAATAATTGATAGGACAAGCCCTATCTCTAGTCATAGTCAGAGTGAATTCTCCTGCTTCAATTCTTCTTAACTCTGGGAGAAAATAAGATCTATGATGAAGATCATCCCAGGGTCTATCCAGACT
Organism: Picea glauca; assembly: GCA_000966675.3. Classification (NCBI taxonomy): domain Eukaryota; kingdom Viridiplantae; phylum Streptophyta; class Pinopsida; order Pinales; family Pinaceae; genus Picea; species Picea glauca. The sequence goes on from JZKD02S1899942.1 coordinate 220,400, forward strand.
AGTCATTGCCTCAATAATTGCCTCATCCGAGGGCAAGACTAAGTCTAAAGAATCAGTTGGGCGAGGGAACCTTGAGCCCAAATAGGCTCGAGAACCGGAACTAACTCCTGTGCGGGAGTCAGATCGAGGTCGGTGGAAGATTATTGGACTATAGAGTACGCAACTTCTATTGTGGACAAAGGCATGGCCATTCCATGGTGCCCTGTCCCTTCTATCATAGCTGATGGGGAAGGAAGAGTCCACGGATCATTAAATTAAGTCATGCGAAATGACGAGATTTGAAAGATTTTATCCCTAGGCTAGTCGGGAGCAGCCGATATGTAATGGACATTGCTGGTTGGAGGTGGGTAATTGAAAGTACCCATCAAAGGTGGTCACAAGCCAACCCCTATGTTGACGATGTTGGGTTGAGGGTTATCAATCATCGGGACCGTGGATACCCCCGATGAAGGGTCAGGATGGGAGAAGGATAACTGATCAATGGACACGATCCAACCCTCGTGTGAAAACAACAAGACCCGAAAAAATGTTGCGACCACTGCTTGCATAACATAGGTCCAACTCCTTCCTAACAAGATATTGTAGTCAAGAGACACATCAACCACTTCAACCTCGACGCACACGGTCTTCCCCCCTAACTGCACAAGAAAAGAGGGGATGATTCCATGTGGTTTGAACGAATGACCATCGAAAGAGGTAAGAATAGTAGGTGACGAAGACAATAAGGGTTTCCCAATGGCCTTCCAACATGCCAAAGAATTCACGCATGTTGAGGCACCCTCATCAACCACCATGCGGAAAATGTTCTGAGTAAAAATTTTCGTGGTGTAAGCCACTACTATCTGAAATGCCACGTGGTAAGGAAGATGAGGTTTTAAGTCGGTCATATCAAGCATGATCATTCTTGTATTACAAGTCTCAATAGATCCTAAGGTATCTAATAGAGCCTTTCTCTACGAAGGGAAGCTCTGGAGGACTTCCAAAGCCAACATTGCACAAGGGGTTTGAGACAAATCCTCCACCACAGAGTAGTTTTGGATGGCCCTTGCATTTGGGTTGTGGGAAGCTTTCTTGAACGCACCTTTTGGGATGCGTGTCATTATTTCTCCCAACGTCTTCTCAATCAGGAGAGGAAGAGATGGGTTTTCAACTTCTTTACCTTTCTCATAGGTGTTTGGCATTCCTTAGTCGCATGTCCTAGTTGTTATGTCAACGCTACCTTTCACCATGTACACATTCATGGATGAAGGATTACTCGAAGATGGAGGGGGTCCCTGACTGCACCCTTCAGTGCTCGAAGAGGCTTGAGTTAAATTCTTCCCATGTGGAAATAGATCCGTTAACATGACAAGCTATTGTTGTGCCAATAAATTTTGGGCCTCCGTAAGCCAAGGAAACTGGTGAATCGAATGGTCTTCTGTGCAAAGATTACATGGATACTTCGACTTTTTCTTTTCCTTGTTTCCCCCACCAGCATTATTGGTACGTTTCTTATCCCCCTTACCCTTCTTTCATTGTTTCTTCTTTCCGTCAGGCTGCTAGGTGGCCTTCGGGTTTGTCGATTGCACACTCTGTACATCCGACGTTTGGATAGGGGGAGCAGCCGAACCAGTGGTCTAGATGGTCGTTGTCTGTTGTATTGAAAATTGTTGCAATTGATTCGAACACTGATCAGTGGGCTTCATTTGTGTTGAACCAACAATACCATCGACATGTGTCCATATCTCTTTTTGGTCTTGTCAAGTATCGGCCGCAATGCATCTAGAAAAACTTCGTAAAGTAAACCAGACAGAGAGTAAATCAGCTCTAGTTGTTGAGCTCTCATTATCACTTCTTCTTCTTAAAAGACCCCCAAGGTTGCGACATATTTAGATAACTGGGGTACCAAAGACTTAAGAAACCACTCAAGCAGAAATTCTGGTGGGACTGGGACTTTTATCAAACTCTTACGGCGTCTCCATTCTCGAATGTGATTTGAGATATGGTCTGCTTTTGTCTTCTCAAATTTGGCCATCAATTTGGTGTCGGCGTCATATCTCATAGGTAATTGGAAATGGTTTAAGAAATCCATTGCCAATTCGTCGAAGGAAGAGTATATTGAGCGGTCGATCTCAATGCACCATTTCACAGCACTCCCTATGAGAGTGCGTTGAAACAAACAAATTTGAACGGAGTCATCTCTCAAAGAGTTGGACGAGAACCATAAATGGAAGGTAGTCACATAATCGCTTGGATCCTCGTTAGGCTTAGCCTCGAACTTTGGAATGTCCGAAGGCAACTTGGTCAGCATAGGAGGCTAGCGCTGATCATGACAGATGGGTTCATTTCATAACCTTGTCAAGTCTGGCAAGTGCAGAGTTGCTAGAAATGATAATTTGGGTTGTTGATTATAACCAGGGAAAAAGGAGCCTGGAGTTTGGTTGGCACCATGTGGCTAGGAAAAGTTAGGTTTTTGGCCAGGGTTCTGGTAATAACCATGGTCGTGACCAACATATGAATTATGTGCTTGTTGAGACGTCATCGGCTGACTCCCGTAATAGGACAAAAGGGATGGGCTTGCGTCGCATTCCAAGGATTGTGGGAAGGTTTGCCCCCTATTGATCCGACGGGCATAGGTGTTGAGCCTTGCCCGGGGTTCCATTAGCTATGGAAGGGGTTTCCCCCAATCGACATCCCTGACAAGGGATTTGATCCTTGCCATGGATTCCAAAGTCCTTGTGAGGAAGGAATTCCTAAGTTTGCCCCCTGTGCAGGAATAGTACCCTGCATAGGGTTTCTTTGTCCATAACCAAGGTTTCCCCCGGCCGAGATGGTAACTGAAGAGACTGTGTTGTTACCAAACACGTCGAACAAAGAGAATAGTGTCAAACCTACTGGTGTGCTATAAGAAGGAATTCCTTGACTACCATCTCCAAACGAACTGTAGTTTGCGTTCAGCCCGGCGGAGTGTTGGTGACCACTGCTGAGTGAAGGGGACAAAGGAGGTATATGACCCCCTCCGTAAGGGAAAGAATTATAGAGAATGGAAGTGCCCCCCATGCATCCTTGTAGAGGAGCATTAGAGCTCCCTAACCCCAGACCTAAATTTAGTAGAGTGGAGTAGGAAAGGATAGAGTTTGTATCAAAGTCAAACATCCCGTATGAAAACGGAGGGTCTGTCTCACTCTGGGTGAAAGGAGCAGTGATCTCCGCCATAGACAGAATCAAACCATTTACCAAGGTAAAGGTAGTAGAGACCATGGTGGTCCATACCGACAACGGTTGGTTAGGAGGCAGAAAACCCCCTGTGGTGACAGTCGTAGAGGGAGTATGAGAATTCCCTAAAGAAGTAGCAGTATTTGTCTCCATCGCTGCTTGTGACACTACCTGGCACTTGTAAGGTTTAAACAGTATGACAATGGGAATCAATAGATCAGTGATCGGAAGGTTATTAGGACCAATAGATTCCTCTCCAAGGTCAGAAATGGTTGGTTCCTCCGGAATCAAATGTTCTCCTCTCAGAGATGGGTTGGGATCAGTTTCTTGTGGCCCGATCGCCTCAAAAGACCCTTCCTGGTCTAGTCTTCGCCTTAGCGGTGGTGGGGGTGGCTCCAGATTAATCGACGGTAGGCCAAGAAGCCTTCGCCACTAACGGAACTCCTGATCCTCCATGGTGTGAGAAGATCAATGACACACTCGGGCTTTCTATTAACGTTAAAAACCAGGACACACTAGAAAAATCTCCTATGAGATAAGACAAGCAGATCACTAGCTAGTTGGAAGAATAGTTACACCAGCCAACACTAGAGCAACTTATTGGTGCAAGTTCAACTTGAATACAGAATCACCCTCCGAGTATACTCTGCAAAGCATGGCCCGATGTCTTCCCTAGGTACCGCGGTATTTTTTTATTCTTCAAAACAAGAAATTTGAAAATGAATTCTTTTCTTTTCTTCTAAAGAAAAAAAGGGGAAAATGACAACAAGTCAAGACCAAGAAATGGATTCAGGCCCAATCAGAGATCCCAGGGAGTCACTGACAATACCAAACACATAGATCAAAGTAGACTCACAAACTTGTCTAAAAGCCCTATCAAAGAAAACACAAGAAATTTTTTTATGAAAAGAAAGTTATGATGAGGTCAGACCTAGGCTACAAACTACTATAACAGAGACCAGGGCTAGATCAAGAAAACCCCTGAAAAAGTGTGAATTCTGACAGGGAAGAGGATGACTTCCTCTTCAAAATAAAATTTCTCGACACAAGAACGCTACTGACACTTCAGCAGCCAGCGTATGTACGTGGGTTTTCCAAAGGCAGGGCATGTATGCACTCATACAGGCCCACTACAGGCCGCGTACACCTCTATAACATCTCGAAAAAGTGAAAACCAAAAGTCAAGCACAGGTAGGGAGTATTGGTATGGAAGAAAAGAATCCCTTAAAGACACATAAGCTTACAAAAACTCAAAAAAAGTGAATAAACTGATTCAAAGCACCCAAACAAATGTCCCCAAAGACCCTAGAGGCATCCCCAGTATGGTCACCAATTCTGCCATAGTGGGAAAATCCCCTCTACGGACTACACCAGGGTTCTAAAGTGTAGGCAGAGCTAACCGTCTAAAGTCTGCTACTTTTTATCAACTATCTCTTCATTACCCCACAATCATACATAAAAGACAAAGTATAGGGATCCAGTAGGCATACCTTAAACTCCATGTCCAATGTCGATCCCTTTATGCTTGGTTGTTTCCCTACTGCGAGTCTCCTCCCACGACTTACTTGCATTCACCAAAAGACAAACATAAAACTAAAAGCATGCATTCTACATATGAATTAGTGGGTTAGACATCATAATCAATAAATGTAAACAAATCATAAAGATTTAAGACGTCATTTGGTAGGACGGAAAAAGTACTTCTTTATGTTAATATCACAAAATTCGTTTACAACATGAGACCGGAACTGCTCCTCGAGATCATTCTTGGGATCCTCTTCACCATGCACCAATTGCTTCCACGTATTCTTCTCCTCTTCATTTATCTCTAAGGAAATGGCAAGGGTTTGCAAAGGAGGAAGACGGAATTCTGGCTCAAACTCACAATGTGGTTTCAAAATATTGGGGCAAAGGGGGAATATTGAAATGGGAAGATTTTTTATGCTTTCGTGCTTCTCCTTGGAATGAGACCCCAACACCTTATTTTATAGGCCAAAAGAGATAGTAACGGTTGGGGTGACTGGCTATGGGCAGTCAACTAATTAAGTAACGGCCCGGAAACCAGTATCCCTTTTTAATTTTCATTTTTTGTGATGTTTTGTGAGTGTACGCAAGTTGTAGTGGTGCAGTAAGCGTGTGTACGAGGGAAATAGTGGTGTAGGGCGCGCACACCTTCAAAACAATAGTTTTTAGAAGATTTGTTCAGTGATGGCTTGGCAAAGATAGCGAGTAAGATGGCTTGATGCCAGGTATGCATGTTTGGTGCAGTTTAGGGTTATAACAATAACATAGCACATTCTTTTGCATATTCCATAGTCCTCCATGTATTCCTCCAAATAGGNAAGTGAATAAACTGATTCAAAGCACCCAAACAAATGTCCCCAAAGACCCTAGAGGCATCCCCAGTATGGTCACCAATTCTTCCATAGTGGGAAAACCCCCTCTGCGGACTACACCGGGGTTCTAAAGTGCAGGCAGAGATAACCATCTAAAGTTTGCTACTTTTTATCAACTATCTCTTCATTACCCCATAATCATACATAAAAAACAAAGTATAGAAATCCAGTAGGCATACCTTAAACTCCATGTCCGGTGTCGATCCCTTTGTGCTTGGTTGTTTCCCTACTGCGAGTCTCCTCCCACGACTTACCTGCATTCACCAAAAGACAAAGAGGAAACTACAAGCATGCATTCTACATATGAATTAGTGGGTTAGACATCATAATCAAGAAATGTAAACAAATCATAAAGATTTAAGACGTCATTTGGCATGACGGAAAAAGTACTTCTTTATATTAATCTCACAAAATTCGTTTACAACATGAGACCGGAACTGCTCCTCGAGCTCAGTCTTGGGCTCCTCTTCACCATGAACCAATTGCTTCCACGTATTCTTCTCCTCTTCAGTTCTCTCTAAGGAAATGGCAAGGGTTTGCAAAGGAGGAAGAAGGAATTCTGGCTCAAACTCACAATGTGGTTTCAAAATATTGGGGCAAAGGGGGAATATTGAAATGGGAAGATTTTTTATGCTTTCGTGCTTCTCCTTGGAATGATACCCCAACACCTTCTTTTATAGGCCAAAAGAGATAGTAATGGTTGGGGTGACTGGCTATGGGCAGTCAACTAATTAAGTAACGGCCCGGAAACCAGTATCCCTTTTCAATTTTCATTTTTTGTGATGTTTTGTGAGTGTACGCAAGTTGTAGTGGTGCAGTAAGCGTGTGTACGAGGGAAATAGTGGTGTAGGGTGCGCACACCTTCAAAACAATAGTTTTTAGAAGATTTGTTTAGTGATGGCTTGACAAAGATAGCGAGTAAGATGGCTTGATGTCAGGTATGCATGTTTGGTACAGTTTAGGGTTATAACAATAACATAGCACATTCTTTTGCATATTCCATAGTCCTCCATGTATTCCTCCAAATAGGGTCATAATCCCTCTTTGCATCCCTACTGATAGTTGTATAAGATGGATCAAACAACACCCACCAATAACACAACATAGGAGCACCTAAATCCATAACACAATCTATGAGATTGAAAAGTATTAACAACCCTATAATCATATTAAAACCTCATGCAACAATACACTCTAATCTATCACCCTTATTCATTCTTTACTCTTCCCATGGAGTGCATCATGCATAGAATTGGGTTAATGGTCTTGGAGTGTTGTCCTTTCTACCTTGCATTCACTTATCCCTGTAGTCCATCATATGAATTAGAGTTTCCTAAGGATAGGTTATCCCCCTCTAATTCTTTTATATCCTTGATAACAACTCACCTCCATATTTGCTAGATGATATTCATCATAATATAGGCCCTTAAAACTTGATAAAAGGAGATGTAGATGAACTAATTATGGTAGATTCCCTAACCACTACTACTTTATTCACCTCCACTAATTGAGTTATATGAATTCCTTAATACATTTCCAATGCCTTTGCCTCATTTTTAGTGGTAGTACCTTACCCCTAGGAATAATTTGTTTCTTCTATTCCTTTAAGAATAAAGAACACCCCCCCTTTGAAACACTTTCCAACAATGGATTCACTTTTGATGCACCGCATGGGTTCTCTTCTAGCACTAGGAATTTCTATCCCCTAATTTAAGTTTCCACTTCAAAGTTTGAAGAGGCATTTGAATTTGAGATTTGAGACATGAACTATTACCAAATTGCAATGTCTTGATCTAAAGTATTTGTCACATCTTTAGGACTTTTGATATTTCCCACCCTATATCATTTGAATAAATCGTTTGTTGCAGTAAACTCATTTCTTGAATGGATACCTATCTTGGNGGAATTCTGGCTCAAACTCACAATGTGGTTTCAAAATATTGGGGCAAAGGGGGAATATTGAAATGGGAAGATTTTTTATGCTTTCGTGCTTCTCCTTGGAATGAGACCCCAACACCTTATTTTATAGGCCAAAAGAGATAGTAACGGTTGGGGTGACTGGCTATGGGCAGTCAACTAATTAAGTAACGGCCCGGAAACCAGTATCCCTTTTTAATTTTCATTTTTTGTGATGTTTTGTGAGTGTACGCAAGTTGTAGTGGTGCAGTAAGCGTGTGTACGAGGGAAATAGTGGTGTAGGGCGCGCACACCTTCAAAACAATAGTTTTTAGAAGATTTGTTCAGTGATGGCTTGGCAAAGATAGCGAGTAAGATGGCTTGATGCCAGGTATGCATGTTTGGTGCAGTTTAGGGTTATAACAATAACATAGCACATTCTTTTGCATATTCCATAGTCCTCCATGTATTCCTCCAAATAGGTTCATAATCCCTCTTTCCATCCCTACTGATAGTTGTATAAGATGGATCAAACAACACCCACCAATAACACAACATAGGAGCACCTAAATCCATAACACAATCTATGAGATTGAAAGGTATTAACAACCCTATAATCATATTAAAACGTCATGCAACAATACACTCTAATCTATCACCCTTATTCATTCTTTACTCTTCCCATGGAGTGTATCATGCATAGAACTGGGTTAATGGTCTTGGATTGTTGTCCTTTCTACCTTGCATTCACTTATCCCTGTAGTCCATCATATGAATGGGAGTTTCCTAAGGATAGGTTATCCCCCTCTAATTCTTTTATATCCTTGATAACAACTCACCTTCATATTTGCTAGATGATATTCATCATAATTATAGGCCCTTAAAACTTGATAAAAGGAGATGTAGATGAACTAATTATGGTAGATTCCCTAACCACTACTACTTTATTCACCTCCACTAATTGATTTATATGAATTCCTTAATACATTTCCAATGCCTTTGCCTCATTTTTAGTGGTAGTACCTTACCCCTAGGAATAATTTGTTTCTTCTATTCCTTTAAGAATAAAGAACACCCGCCCTTTGAAACACTTTCCAACACTGGATTTACTTTTGATGCACCGCATGGGTTCTCTTCTAGCACTAGGAATTTCTATCCCCTAATTTAAGTTTTCACTTCAAAGTTTGAAGAGGCATTTGAATTTGAGATTTGAGACATGAACTATTACCAAATTGCAATGTCTTGATCTAAAGTATTTATCACATCTTTAGGACTTTAGATATTTCCCACCCTATATCATTTGAATAAATTGTTTGTTGCAGTAAACTCATTTCTTGAATGGATATCTATCTTGGCAATATGTGATGCTAGTGGAATACTATATGATCTCTTTGTAGCCAAATAGTCCAAACACGAATTTTGGAAATGTAATCTAGGTTCATTCAAGGATTTTATTATTTGTAAAATTTCTAAGATATGTTGTTTGTTGAGTGAGAAACATACTTTTCCAATATCGAGGAAGAGGAATGGTCCATTTAATTCTCGAAGGGTGAATTTCCAAGCTTGATGAGAAAATCCACATTTTATAAAAGGGTGTTGAAGACTCTGTTTTTTTACAAGTCATAGAAGAAATCACGAGGGGACTTCGATTGTTTTACCTTTTAGATTATTATAATTCAAAGTTCTACCATGAACCAACACCCAATAAAACATTCTCACTTTGTTGAGTAAACCCTCATTCCAAATTCCCAAATGGTCGCTAGTGGGGGAAGGTTTAGTGCCATAAAAGTGGCATCCTATCATTTTTCACTGAGTGGAGACCATGATTAGGTCCCCACCCTCTCAATACTTGAATATTACCCTTTGTAACCCCCCCCCATAAGAGAAGGAGAATAAGGGAATCAAATTGATGCTTCGAAAATCTTGGGAGAATGAACCTCTTCCAACTAGTCCACCTTGCCTTATGTTTTTCCTCCGAGAGAGACAAATAATATAATGTGAATAATATATTGCGTAAGAGAATGTATTAATCCATTTAGATATTGTAAGTGCACTAATAAGGGGTTCCACATTGTAGTATCATCCAAGATTTTTATTATCTTTCTGTTTATGCGAATCCAAATTAATTAATTCCTTATGAGAATCGATGAATCTTTGCAAAGGTGCCAAAATGGAAAGTATCTACTCTATGAGAGATGATAATCCAAATTCCTTATGAGAATCGATGAAGCTTTGAAAAGGTGCCAAAATGGAAAGTATCTACTCTATGAGAGATGATAATCCAAATAGCTCAATCTTTCTTTGCTCAATTATTTATTTTGGATTTATTTTTCCCACCATTTGGTGGATCCAATAACCAAACACCAAAGGAGTTTTTTTCCATATCTAAGTTCATTAGACGAACATATGCAATGGCCAATCCCCCTGTATCAAGAGGATATCTCACTATTTTCCAACTAATGAGGTGATACATATTAATCTTTTATTTTCCTCAAACCATAAGAAATGCTTTATACCTCTCCCAATCTAATGATCAATGATGGTAGGGGATAGAAGAGTCAAGATCTAATAAATTAAATGGGTAAAAAAACTTGACTCTATCAAAATTACTTTGTTTTTCAAATTCAACTATTCAAAATTACTTTGTTTTTCAAATTCAACTATTGATATCTCCATTGGTCCATTTTGTATTTTATATTTTTAACCATAATGTATTTATTTACTACTTTTGTCTCGTGAGAGGGATGTCAATTCCTAGATATCTCAAGAATGTCTAATAATTGAGCAGTTTTAAATTTGAGATTCTAGTTATCCTCTAAAGAATGACGATGGGGTGTTCCAACAATAAATTTAGCTCTTAGCTATGTTTATGATCACCCCCAAGTATTTAATATAAGTATCCAAGAATATATTAACCCTATTGGAAATAGTAATGGAGGATACCCTAAGCAAAAGAATATCATTCACAAATTGTGAGTGATTTATGACCTTTAGCCATCTATAAATAAAGATTACTTGTAACATTTCAAAGATTCTCTCATGATCTAATTTCTTTCCCAGTGAATCAACCCTTAGAACTTAAGGCATAGGTGATAAAGGGTGGATTTTTCAAAGGACCCTCTAACCTTAAAATAAATATGTTAATATCCCTTTTACTAGTAGTGTGATACTTGGACTCCCAATGAAATATTTTATCCAATTTAAAAAAAAGTGTAAAAAATATATAATTTTTCAAAAATAAGAAAAAAGAAAAGAGTGTCTTACCTAATCAAAGGAATCGAGCATGTCAATTTTGATCACCACTCCTCATTCATTATTTATTCTACTAGAGTGGGGTGCCTCCTACACCAATAGGGTGTTTCCATTGATCTAATGTTTTTTCAGAAAGCCTCCTTTATTTTCTCACATCAATTTTGAGAGTAGGTGATAGAGGTGATTTTCCAAAATATTTGTTAAAATATTGTAGGATACATTTTAAAAGGAGATTGTATGACAATGCGTGAAGGATATTAGGATATTTAATTTTGATATCAAGGCCAATAAATGGTAATCGATAGCCCCTCCAAGCTTGTCTTTGATGTGTGGCGTAATAAGAATTTGTTGTAGACCACCCTTGACAATTCTCCAACATTCTCTATAAAAGTGGATATTGATGTCATCAGGGTGAGGTATTGGTCCGACTCAAGGTCCCAAATGGATTGAATAATCTTTTAGTCACCTATCATTTTCATTTTCACTAGGGATTGGTTTTCCCAATCAATAGCCAAAGAGGGAACAAAATGCAACAAGGTYCATGCTACCTTGTCATCTAAAGCAAATTGTTCTAAACATAGTATCTTAAAATGATCCAAGGATACTGCTTGAATATCTTCAATAGACAATAGTATCATACCATTTAACATGGATATTTATTGCACATGATTTCTAAGGTGTTTCTCCTTTTCCCTATTTTTTAAAGAAATTTGTAATTTTCACCCTATATTTAATGAAAGACTCCTAAACTTCAACCTATAGTGTTTGTCCTCCTTTAGATGTTCCTATATTTTTTTTGGCATCAATCTCTTTTCCTTGAATTGCATGGTTGGGGTCACTTATCTTTCTATTTAAAATGGAGTATAATGCATTTGTCCGCATTCCTTTAGTCTTAAATTTGTGATTTTTATTATCCTTTCCCAAATAAAAGAGGGGGATCACAACACAATAATGTTCCAAGCCTCATTAATCATTTTCATGGCCTAAGAATCCTATCTCTATATGCGTTTAAAATTAAATGGAATGGGGCCATCATCCCATCCATTTGGATTACCAATGCAATAGGATTGTGATATGAAATTGTTGATGAGAAGATGGAAGAGGATACCTGAAAACTATCCCAGAGGAAGGAGTCGTGGACTAACAAGCATTCATGCCTCCCGAAAATGTGATTTAGGTATCCTCTTTTTGTTTTTCCCATGTATACTCCCTCTCATGGGTTGAGGGTCAAATGAGTCCAATTCTACTATGAGATATTCAATCACTTCCCAGATCAAATATTTGATATAGGTTCCATCTAATTTTTCTCTTGGAGAGAAAATCATGTTGAAGTCACCAACTATAACTCTATTGGAAATGAGAAAGGACTCCCCTATAGCCTTAATATATGTCCAAAAATCTTGTTTTTCCATGAAATGGATAGGAGAATAAATATTAAAAAATTGAATCTTCTTACGTAATTATTCTTAGGTCAACTCAATATAAATCCAATGCATTTTTTACTAAACTTACATTAGGTACATAACTAATTATTTATATTTCAACTCAATGTAAATCCAATGCATTTTTTACTAAACTTACATTAGGTACATAACTAATTGATCTCACATGGTGCATAACCCTCCAAATGCTCCCTAGGGCTTATTGTTATGATACTAATATTCTTCCAATGCTTGCTACGAATGTCCATCATCACACTATCTTCTATTCTTGTCTCTTGGAAAAGGAATATGGAAAGTCTTTCTAATTTTATTAAGTCCCTTATTGTTCCAATCTTTGTATTAATACATATTTCATGAAAGTTCGAAGATATTTTAGTTTTTCATCCTACCACTAAGGGTTGAATTCACTGTGGTTTGTGTTATATAATTATATCCTCTAAAGGTGCTTGTTCTCTTTTGTCGTTATTCGATTTCTACTCTAGTTTTTTTAATCTTTCTTGTCCTCAACTTCCTTTTCTTCTTGCGTTTGATGGGATTTATTTATTGTAACCTTTCCATTCAATTTAGGAGGAGGAATGACAAGGGAGGTTGGAAATGATGACTCCAAATACAATGAGGTGGAGGGTTTAGGAAAATAGGTAGGATCCATGGAAGGGGTTAGGATGAGAGAGAATAAGAGGTGTATATGGGTGGAGGAAAGAGAGAAATGGAGGAGACATGGGGAATAGGATTCAAATAAGACATGTCATTAATGTTAAAATATGGAAAATATGGTGAGGGGTTGGGATGCAAAATAACTACAAAAGGATTGGTAGAGAGAGGATGTTTTCCTTTTCTGAGTAAGGAACCTATTGGAGCTACTTTCTTGGGGCCATTCAAACAGTTGACCTAATTCCATCATTATTATGGATCCATAGGAGGAGGAGGAGGATTGGTTGGATTTCAAACTTTGGTAAAGTGCCTATACTCTTGGTTGATTTTACATTTAAATGGAATCTACTCATAGTCTAATTTTTGCATATGTGTTCATTTTTCCAAAGTTAAATTATTTCTTTTGAGAGTAATTTCTCCAAGTCTACTTTGATGCATATCCAAGAATAAGAGAATAATCCTCCTTCAGGATCTACATTATCAATAAATATTCTTAGAGAATGTTCTATTTGATCTATGATTGTTTTCCTCCAATAGTGAAAATGGAGGTGTGGGAACCAAACCCACACTAGAAAAATTCATGGCACATCCAATTCAAGACCAAAATATAAAGTTGAATTATTTAATAACATACCATTTGGGCCTATAAAGTATGGGTCTCTTCTGAAAATTAGATCATCGACCCTCTTTTGTTCAAATAGAAATATAAAAACCTCATTTTTCATAAATACTATGAAATATTTCCTTTGATCAAAGCCAACCAATTATTATAAATCCATAATTTCATGTCCTTGGGGGAAGGAAAAACACTAGTTAAATGATATATGATAACATGTTCTACCAGTGATAGAAATTCCATTCTAGGGGTAGTGGGTGTTAACTTTCAAGGTTACTTTGAATGTGTTTACACCATGCTTGGGGTGCTTCATGAGATTTGGGGTACATGGATTACATTCATCCCCTAGATGGTTCGATATGGATTGAAATATGGTAGATAGACCTTGAGGTATTTTCATAGTTGAGACAACTTTCTTAGTGGATGATTGACATCATATGGTTGTTGGCTTAGTTTTCTTCCCTTAGGCATTGGATTTTTATTGACAATTTGGTATATTCCCTTCAGCAAGTTACCATGAAATATCCACTTGCTTAGAGATAAATCTACATGGGATGAGGAGAATTGTGCATCTTGGAGTAGGGAATCAAGCTGTAATTGGCATGTGGTAGTTGGTATTCCTATTTAGAGGACA
>JZKD02S1899942.1:244187-265912 GCA_000966675.3 Picea glauca
CCTTACAAATGCACCTTCCACATTCCAAGGGTTGATGAATTCCATTTTCAAGCCCGTCCTTTGAAAATTTGTGTTAGTATTTTTTGATGATATACTAATCTATAACAAGTCTTGGAGGATCATGTGCGACATGTTGACAAGGTGCTACAAGTACTAAAGGAGAAACATCTATATGCCAAACCATCCAAATGTTTCCTTGGGGTGAAGGTGATCTGGGTGGATATTGGTGCCCCCCCACCTATTCCACTTGGACCCCCACCATTGCTTTCAATTTTTCAATTTCCGCACAGTTTACTATTTTTAGCAGTTTTTCGGGTCCTGAACTTCTGGAGCCGTTTTGAGGCCCTAAACGACATTTTTTTATAAAAAAGGGAGAAACATATAATGTATTTCAATGTTGCTCACCCAAAAGTTGTATTCCTTGGATAGATATTTCTAACGAGGTATTGAGCGCATCAAATGGAGATTGTTTGTCAAAGTTACGTCCCTGGGAAGTTGATGTACCAATTTACCCAAACAGGGCCCATAGTCTTGGTGTTTCATCTCCTACAGTTAGGTCTTTGGATGTTTAGGGTTTTCCATTGTTTCTCAATAATAATAGGCCTTCGATCCTCATTGTAACAGAGTTCAGAGTCCAGCATCCACCACATCTCTTCTTAGAGATAAGCTATCAGAGCCCTAACTAGTTTATCTCCATTATGACTATAAACATATTTCATTCATTTGTTGTTAATGAAATGAAGTCTTATTTCCGTTGCATCTCTGCATTTATGTGTATTTATGTATTTCATTGTGTTCCTACATAAATCTGGATCAGTGGTATCAAAGGGGTCTTCTCGTTCTCGATCCTTCTTTGCATGTCCCCAACAAGGGCGGGGTATAAGGAGTTAGGGCTCGATCTGGTTGAACCTTTGCAAGATCATCCTTGCAAACCCCAACGACTGCCCATGGGGGTTGAAAAGAAATATGAGGGAGTAGGATATCCTATAAAAATGTTGCTCAAGGAGGCCCTCGAGAAACAAAGGAATGCGATGATGGAAAAATTTGCCCATATCCTTCAACGGATGCCCACTGGTGGCGCATCTACATCCAACAACCACTCTGGAGGCGCCATTCCTTTTAAGGTACAAGTAAACTTTGGCATTCCCATATTTGAGGGCCAAATAGACGCAAATGTCATAGATAGATGGTTGAATCTGTTAGAAGGATATTTCTCGGCTCATGACTTTTCCGACTAAGAAAGGATTATTTTTGGACTCCTCAATGTCTCCCCCCATGTCAAGGACTGGTGGGAAACCTACTATGAGAAACATGGCGAGGGGGAACCCTCTCTGTTCTCGGTAGCACCCACTTGGAATTCTTTCTGAGACGCCATCAAGGAACAATATTATCCCATGGGGAGATATGAGGACAAATACATACAATGGACTATGTTGTGGCAGCAAAGGGACCAAGATGTGCATGAGATAACGAATACGTTTCATACCCTACGCAAAAAGTTGGGTATCAAATATTCAAAGAAACATTTGGTGTTAAAGTACAACATTTGTCTACATAGATACATTCAGTAGGAAATGGAGTTCCTCGACATCTCATCGCTTGGTGTGGCATACCAATATGCTGCCAAGATTGAGCAGAAGTTCAAATAGAAGAAGTGAAACTTTGGGTCTGCAAATCAAAAGCAAGGGAAAGGTACCCCCAAAACACAGAAAAAAGGACCAAGCCAAGGCGAGGCGGCCTAGGACAACCCACCAAAGACACAAGCAAAGAACAACACCACAAAGCCAAATTAGGACATGGGGAAGTCGTGTGAGTTCCATAAGATCTCCACCCACAAGACAAGTGAGTGTCGAGCCAAGTAGTCACTGGTAGCCGAGTTGAAGGCTTATGAATCAGATGCATGCTATGACTCTGAACCAAAACTCGACAAGGGAAATGACAGGGGGAAGCAGATTATCGATGCAAATCCCAATGCCACCGTTTCCACCACAATGATCCATAAGAAGGAACCAGAAGACCCAGAAGAGGCAGAGCGTCTCTTCCATTCCAAGATGTGGGTAAAGGGTTCCCCATTGAAGTTCATTATCGACATCAGGAGCCAGAAGAAATTCATATCGGTAGAGTTCATGAAGCGGTTTTCCTTGCCAACCACAACACACCCACAACCATACACCATTAGGTGGTTGCACCAAGGAAGAGACCTCCTTGTCAACCAGCAATGCAGGCCTTCCCTACAACATCAAGCCCTTCATGGATGATGTATTATATGACATTGCTCCTCTTGATGTTTTTTATGTATTAATAGGCCAACCGTACTTGTGGAAGCGACATGTTGTGTATGATTCCAGGCCTCGTGTTGTTATTATCACTTTGGGCAATAAGATATACAAGATATTGGAGATAGCACCGCCTACCACCATCTCCTTGGTTACTGCAAAACAATGCAGTAAGCTCATTTCAAAAACCAGGAAATTTATTTTCCTGATGAACTGCCCTCAGGGAAAGAAGAAGATTGTGGCCATGACCTCCAGACAAGGTCCCTATGCATGATAAAAAGAGAAGGATAAGGTCGTGGAGTAGTACGAGGACATCTTCAACTCCCCCATAGGGGTGCCTCTACACTGCCAGGTCAAGCACCCCATCGATTTGACCCCAGGTGTGTTGCTGCCCAATGGACCAATCTATCAGTGCTCTATTCTAGAGAATGATGAAATCAAGAGGCAGATTCAGGATATGTTGCAGAAAGGTCACATCCAATCGATTTCATCTCCTTGTGGGATCCCGATCATGTTGGTGCAGAAGAAGGATGGGACTTGGAGACTCTGCATTAACTATCGGGCACTAAACAAGATCAATGTCCAGAATAGGTACCTGATCCTATAGATTGATGACCTTTTGTACCAACTCAAGGGGGAGAAATATTTTCGCAAGATCAACTTGAAGTCTAGGTATCACCAGGTACCAATCGAACCCTCTGATGTGTGGAATACTGCCTTCAAATCCAAGGAGGTCCTTTTCAAATGGTTGGTCATGCCTTTCGGGTTGACGAATTCCCTTGCAACCTTCATGAGGCTAATGGAAGACATCTTGTGGCCATTCACCAACTCATTTGTAGTGGTGTACCTGGATGACATTTTGATCTTCAACCAGACTTGGGAAGAGCACCTCCACCACATCTGACAGGGCCTCCAAACACTGCGACAACACAAGTTGTGTGCCAATTTGGAGAAATGCAATTTTGGCATGACCCAGGTTCAGTATCTGGGATACATTATTGATGAGCGGGGGGTGCATGTGGATCCAGAAAAGATCCAAGTCATTCGGGATTGGCCAGTCCCAACCACCCTAACATAGCTCTGCATCTTTTTGGGTCTTGCAAATTTCTACCGCATGTTCATGTTAGGATTCTCTCATATCACTTGGCCCTTGGTCAAGTCACCAAGGGCGGAGCGAAAGAAAAATTATTTTGGTTTGAATCTCAACAGAAGGCGTTCGAGGAGTTGAAGCATCACCTCTGCTCTCCACCAGTTCTCACATTACCAAACTTGCAACAACCATTTGAGATCGAGACAGATGCCCCTGACTATGTTATTGGGGTAGTCCTTACTCAACATGGGACTCCAGTGGCATATCATAGTGAGACACTTTCCAGCACAGTCCAGAAGTATCCCACTTATGACAAAAATATGTATTCCATTGTCTAGGCTTGCTGACAATGGAAGCATTACATTTTGGGAAAGGAAATGGTCATTCACATAGACCACCAACCCCTATAGTTCATATAGACACAAGGGAAGTTACAGAATGATCGCCATCAGAAGTGGTCCACATACCTGCGACAATTTCATTTGAACATTAAGTACAAGAAATCCAGAACCAATAATGTTTTTGACTTCCTCATCCGACCACCCATCATGGTGCTAACCACTGTGCTCAACTCTTGTGGGCACAAGACTTCCGATTGGCAACTTCTCTACACAAGTGATCTAGAATTCGGCCACACATACAATACCCTCTTGGAGGGAAAGCAAGTTCCCAATTTTCACTTCAAGGATTCCCTGCTATGTCACCTGGGACACCTTTGTGTTCCTTCAAGAGAGCATGCCAAGATGATTTGGGAGGCACACTATAGTTAGGTCGCTGGTCATTTTGGGGTCAAGAAAACCGTGGCAGTACTACAAAAGTATTTCTATTGGCTAGACCTTCGATAGGATGTCGGGAAGTACATCAAGTCTTGCACTGCTTGCGCCATTGCCAAACTGACCATCAAGAAGAAAGGCATCTATACTTCGCTTCCTACCCCCAGTCGACCTTGGGAATCCATCTCTATGGATTACATGTTGGTCCTTCCTTCTACTTAGCATGGCAATGACTGTGTTTTTGTGGTCGTCGACAGAATATTGAAGATGTCCAATATGATGGCATGTAAGAAGAATATCACAAAAGAAGCCACTATTAAACTCTTATTTGAACAAGTGTGGGTACACTTTGGTATCCCACAGTCTATCATATCAGATCGGGACATCAGGTTCCTCAATACATTTTGGTCCAGCCTCTGGTCGATGTTGGACACCAAGCTCACTAATTCCATAGCTTTCCATCCACAAACTGATGGCCAAATAGAGGTCATCAACTGGATGATCGTACACATTCTATGCATGTACAACTCAAAGAATCCATGCACATGGGATGAGAGCCTCCCCTATGTACAAAACAACTACAATCGGGCTCTCCATAGCTCAACCAACCACAACCCCTTTCAAGTGGGCTTGGGATTCCATCCACTATGTCCCATTGACGTAGCCATGCCATTTGTGGCTACTCAAGAATATTCAGCTCATGTCCAGTCTGAGGCTAACAAGGCAAACAACTTCATTGAGCACATTCAACACATCCTCCAATAGGTTCATGACATCTTTGACAGAGCCAATGCTAAGTACAAGAAGCGACATGATCAACATCGAGTGCCACACAACTTCCAGGTGGGAGATAAAGTGTGGCTACATTTGCAAAAGGAGCGCCTCGTTGGACCCCATCGCAAGCTTCGCCTGCTCTGATATGGGTCATACACCATAACCAAGGTTGTAGGGGACAATGCCTTTGAGCTCAACATTCCACCATTCCTTGGTATGCACCCAGTGTTCAATGTGGACCACCTTCGGCCCTAATTTCCACCTCTACTAGACACATCTGACATGGCATAACAACTCACATCAATAGAGTTAAATCTAGACTACATGGAACAAGCCACAACTGATCAGATCATGGATACACAGATCAAGCGCACTCGACAACAAAGGATGTCACTATATCGAGTTGTCAAAGCAGGTCAACTCCTTCACCAAGGCAAGTGGCTCACTAAGGACCAAGTTCAATAGAAGTCTCCTCATCTCATGGAGGAACTCAATGCAATGGGGACCATTGCTTCCTAAGGGGGGAGAAATGATACAAGAGGATATTGGTGGCCACCCACCTATTCAACTTGGACACCCACTGTTATTGGATAAATCGGTAGGTGCGGACACTAACTGATCTCCCTAGATCCACCTAGATCTATAACAAAACACACCAGAACATGACACTTTCCTTAAGTTTTAAATATCGAATTTACTAACTAAAGAGGGATAGGTGACATACCGTTTAAATTTTTCTTCCTCTCGCCATCGCCATCCTAGCTCCATTCCAACACTCATACAATGACGATCCTTCAAAATAATGTGACCAACCAAAGTGATAGTAATAGGAAAAACTCAATATAAACCTATGTATGTGATCAAGGAATCATACAATAAAACACAACAAGATTTATAGGAAAGAATTATATTACTATATCATATTAAATGTGAAAGAGAGATTACAACCATGGCCTTGATGTCATAAGGTCCCTTCCAACTTTCCTTCATTCCCCAAACACTTCCACTCCAAGAATTCTGAGAGCATAGATCTGATAATATTCACAATCTATCTTGACAAAGTGACTCATATAGCCAATCTAACAATCTCCAAAGCTCAATCCAATCCAAGCTAATCTAAAAAGCTCCAAAAGCTAATCTCATCCAAGCCAAATTTCTCCATGAGAGTTCCTCTCCTTTTATAAGTTGAAGAGGATAAGGTGAGGAGGTTAAGATGATCCCACTAAATCATGAAAGAAAATAAGATCCAAACCATTTGGATGCCACCTCACCATGGAAGTTTCTCCTTCTAGAGGCATCAAGAAGATGCTCATTTTTCCCACGTATGAGCATTCTCACACCCTGCTTATAGAACAACCTGCGAACCTCTCACAACCCAACTATGGTGCAGCCTATGAGAATCATGCATTCTTTCACCCTAGCCATAGTGCAACATGTGAAAATCATCTTTAATAGGGTTTTCATAAAGAAAAATGCAACTTCTTTTCTCAGGAAAAGTTCTTCTCCCTTCTTTCTTCAGGAACTCAGGCCACTGACCCCTCTGAATACTACAAACAATTTTACATCATTAACGGTCATAGGGATGATGAAAATAATGTGTAACAGAGAGCCCCCCAAAGTGTGAAGGTAGAACAGAGTGATAGCTTAAATACTTTGTCAAGTGTGTGTAGGGAACAAGGAACAGTCGGTCGGAAACTTGCCAGCAAACAAGGAAATATAGTACAATAATATATCATCACTGAGGTAGGCATTCCCATACTCAGAATACAAATGAATCAAAGCATAAATGCCGACATGCGAAGATCCATGTCAAGTAAGATAGGTCATGGCCACCAAACATACATTGTAGATCCATGTCGATATGACTCAAATCTAAACATAGCCACCAAAAATACACTGTGGATCTATGTGTTAAAGACTGAAATTTGAACATAGCCACGAGACATACAATGTGGATCTATGCAACAATACAAACTGAATATACTCCAACGCAACTTGAATCTGTCAGAAAAGATCTAGGGTCTTCATCTCCACCACTTTATAGTATGAATCTAACCATGTGAATACATGTGTTGAAGTCGGACATGGTAGAAACCACTTGATTACCGGTCATTAGTGTATACCATTAACAAGCGCAAGGGAAATCACCATTAATGTCAATGACTCCCAAGGTACACTAGTACAATCCAACGAATGTGAATTAATGAGCTGAAGTCGAACACTCGATAGAATCTCCCGATCAGGGGTCAATAATGAAAACCCACTGTCGAAAGTGAGGAAACCTGCCATTGAGGCATGCAAGTTCCAAGGTACCAATTAGTTTCTAAATCTAATTACTGGATAATGAGTTGAAGTTGACAGGAAAAGACTCGTCACAGGAGGGCCTTAATGTATCCCACATCAATGACACGAAACAAGTAACAAGATTTGATGTAGGTCAGAGTAACAAGTGATTCAGGACTGACTAAGGGATGGCTGATGCAATAGAAGGCTTAAAGACTGCAGAAATGGTCGACGCAATAGAAGGCTTAAAGACTGTAGAAATGGTCGACGTAATAGAAGGCTTTCCGGGTTGAATTTATCTTTGAACATATTGACGACACGAAAACTGTCTTGGAAATACTGACTCAACAACAAGGATCACAGACCTATTTGTAATCTTATAGGAGTATGATTAGGAGACAAGTGGATTTTCCAACCTAGACACAAGGCGATTGAAAGGGTGTCATGTTCAAAAGTGACTCTTCCATGGAATACAGGTTTAGACATATTTCTTTCCCAATTTTTTTCCCCACCATTTCTAGCGAGTACCTTTTTATTTTTACGCAAGCTTGAGGAGGATAACATATTCTTGTAATGTAAGTTCATCCTTCGAACGAGTCCCTCGGAGTATGTTTAACGAACCCTAGGAAGGAGTGGTTCGATCCCGTATGGGCCTGTCGATGTTTTTTTAACGAGTCCAAAGATGAAAAAAAAACTCTAAGGTTTTTCATGATTATAGAGTCTGGAAAAACACTTAAAAGATAAATCTCTCAGCTCCTTTTTTGTAAAGTAGTCCGATGAGACCGAAAAAGAGATAAACTATCGCTCAACAAATGTTTTCTTCAAATACTTTAACTAGCGTGAAAAGAACAAGATCGCTCGACAATCTTTTCATGTTTAGAGAGTCTAAAAAGAGCTTAAAGGGAATTCTAGTGTATTCCTTTTTTGTATAACCTTTACGAGTCCGAAAAAGTGATAAAAGTATACTTGGTTACATTCTCATTGATTTACGAGCACGAGAAAGAACAAAGACTAAGCTCGGTAACTTATTCTCATGTATTTAAGAGCATGAGAAATAAAAAATACTAAGCTTGGGATTGTTTTCATTTTTACACAAGATTTAAAACAAAACAAAACAATGCTTGGGATAGATTTTATTTTTACACAAGCTTAAAATCTAAACAAAACTATGCCCTAACATGGTTTCATTTTTACACAAGCTTGAACTAGAGGAAACTATGCTTGTGATAGATGGTTTCATTTTTACACAAGCTTGAACCATAGAAAACTATGCTTCTGACTTCCCAACACATGGTTGGTACTTAGCCCCCACCTTAAGAAGCTAGTGGCTCTAACTTCAACATGAAGTCCATAGGCTTTAATCAATGTCCCCCAAGCTTCGTTTCATCCAACTGCAAAGATGAATGAAATGAAGATTCAAATACTAGACGTAGGACTTGACCCAAACGGAGAGGGGGAAGTTGTTTCATTTTTTAACGAGCTTGACACATGAGAAGAACTATGCTCGTGACTCTAGGTATAATCCCAAGACCATTGTTTCATTTTTAACGAGCTTGACATAGAAACAGGAACTATGCTCATAACCTCTATTTCATTTTTTTTAATGAGGTCGCCATAGATACGCAAAACTATCCTCGTAACAAGTTTCATTTTTTAATGAGTTTGAAATTAGATAACAATGCTCAAGGATGGTTTCATTTTTAAATGAGATTGAAATCAAAAAATCATTCTCAAAGACCTTTGTTTCATTTTTTAACGAGGTTGCCTCAGAGATGCAAAAACTGTCCTTGAAACGGGTTTCTCTTCTTGATCATGGATTCCAAGAGGACAATACTCTGGAATGACACCATGTCAAGGGTAAAAACTCGGTAATGGATTCCAAGAGTTCTTCGTTGGAAGGAAGAAACACACTCTGGAAGGACACCATGTCGAGGGTCGCGAAAGGAGTAAAGAGATCAGTCTCTAACAACCTTATCGAAGAGATCACCATGTCAACTACTGGATCTAAGTCATTAGAAGTTGAAGCCATGGGCGACAATGCCACATAATTGACATGTGGCAGGGGCGATACCGTATGCATATAAGAATCATTCAGGGAGGCAATCCAGACGGGGTCAATGAATGAAAGTTGATCAACAGTCACAACCCGTCCATCGTGAGGGAAATATATCACACGAAAAGGAGTAGACACAATATCTTTCATGGCATAGACATAATCGCGCCCAAGGAGTAAAGAAAAATCCAAGGGGTCTTGGAGGACCATGACATCAATAAAGACAGTTTTCCCTCCCAAAGTTACAGGAAACTGAGGAAGGGTCCCTAAAGGTTGACTAGTACTTTTGTTAAAAGCTAACAAATTTTGCGTAACCAAGGCAAGCTGAGGACAACCCAAAGCTTTCCAAGCAAAAGAGGACAAAATGGTAATTGAATCACCTTCATCTATCAACATCTGAGGAACGTCCCGACCATAAAATTGCATTATAATATGGAAAGGAATGTGAGAGGGAAGACAAGGTCTAGTTAGCACACCCCAATTAAAAAGGATGGCCTCATTACTTGGAGGGGGTTTCACGGGAGAAGGAGGAATACCCACCAACATGGCATATTTTGTATCAATGAGAAAAACATGGGCAGTATCAGGTTTACTCTCTAGTGAGAGAGTAGAATCGACCAATGGAGAGATCATATCGACCATTTGGGTTTCATTCTCCAAAGGGAGAATGGGGTTGACAGGTGGAAACGGATCGACTGCTTGGGTTTCACTTTCTAAAGGGAGAGTAGGATCGACTGAGGATGGGATCAGATTAACCACTTTGTTAACACTCTCTAAAGGGAGGGTGAGATCGACCCAAGATGGGATCGAATCGACCACTTTGTCAACTTGTTCAATTAAGGACGTGACAAGATTGACGACATGATCAATTGAATTGAGCGGCGATGGGTCCGGAGTGATCATTCCATCAACTACACGTGGGTTGAGAGAAAGTTTTCGATAAGCAACTGGAAGTTGAGGCTGTGAAACAGTCATGTCTTCCAGGAATTTTGAGGCTTCTTCCATATGAGGGCAAATATGAGTTAGATGACGCCCTTTGCATAACATACACGGGAACTTGGCTCTACTTTTCTTCTTCCCAACTATATCGTGACTAGTCGACAGGAAGTCATCATCATGTTGTTCAGAGGCTGATGACATGGGTTGGTGAGGATGTGTATACCATGCTTCCATAACCTTGGATAGACCAGGGAAACCCTTAAGAAGATGGATACCCTTACAAAGCCTACAAGGGTACTTGGGATTACGAGTTGTTGGGGTGGTCTTGACATCATCAACACTCCCAGCATGATTAACAGTAACTGGTTGTTTTCCAACATGTATTAAAGTGGTTGGAAGCTTTGACCCTTGTTTATCTTTCTTCTTCTTAATATTCCTTTTCTTCTTCTTCTTATTCACTGGTTTACTAGTTTCAAAACTTTCACTCAACGAAGAAGATGAAACGGAAGGTGACCTTGCAAGCAAAGAATGAGAAGAAGACCTTACTGGTGAAGAAGGTGAAGGATCAACATGAGGTTGATGCTCATGGGGGGAAGTGCTTGTGAATGAAGCACTAACTGCATTAGAGATTACCTGAGTGGAAAACAACCATACCAGTGATCCAATTGTGAGACCTGGAAGGCTCAAAGTAGCAATATGAGGAGGACCAATGTTTCCATAAGAAGGAAAAACAAAAGGTTCCCCTAGAGTAAGGGTTCCTTCATTGGTCATTCTGAGAACTGACGCCATTAAATAAATATCCAATCTAGATTCCCCTAGGGAAAACAAACAGCACAAGCTAAAAATCTAATAAGAAAGCAAGCAAACAAAACCTTCTCACAATGAACGCACTAGTTGGTGATGAAATCCAACGTCGCGAGAACAATGTAAGAAGGGGATGAGATAGAGTGGGTGGAAAAGTTACGTTGATGACCTTCTTAATGGAGTTACGCCTTGTTGCAAGCTCCCACACATAATCATGGGTATACCCTCCAAGGAGTCCGAGTGAGTTTGGCCAACGTCGATTCCAAGTACCGTGGAGACTTTCCCCTCCACAGTCAACTCATGTAAAGAACCTAGAGAGATAGGCCACTAATGTTACCACTTACTACATTGATGCCTGGGGAAACAGTCGACAGTCCGATCCACATGCAAAGGCAGGGTATCTAGCCTGAAATCAACTCGAAAGGCTTCCACTCATAATTGTGAGTATACCTTCAAGTGACCCCCATAATATGTGCAATCTCTACACCAAGACCATCAAAGAAGGGTGAGTAACTCTGCCAGTCTCAATGCGACCTTGTGATTGACCCTTGTGTGAGAAGGGATTCTCAGGACAAAATGAAGTAAGTCGATTTAACTCTCCCTATCACAAGATACTATGTTTGTTTGCAGCTTTGGAAAGTTATCTTTCACACCTATTCCAAAGCCCTACAACTAATCTAATGTAGGTTTGCTACCAAAAAATATAAAAATGTCTAATCAATTTTTATAAGCGCTTTATTTTTAAGGTTGTTGTTACTCAAAAGGAAAATGGTGTGGACAATATGGTGTTTTGACCGAATCAAAAGTTATGCAAAGAGATGAAGATGCAATCTTTTCATTTCAATGAAATCTACGCTACGAGAAGGTGAAAACATTTATCATTCCC
Source organism: Picea glauca (assembly GCA_000966675.3). Lineage (NCBI taxonomy): Eukaryota > Viridiplantae > Streptophyta > Pinopsida > Pinales > Pinaceae > Picea > Picea glauca. The sequence continues at coordinate 256,066 of JZKD02S1899942.1, forward strand.
AGATGCACAATGTCCCAAAATTTATTAAATTCATCAATATAAATATTCTCAAGAACTGAGAAAAAGAGGTTGTACACCAATGCCAAGAATCATGCAATTTCGCTAATTAAAATGCAAGGATGCCCCCAATATAATATAAAGAAAGAAATTAAATATTTTTGTTTCAAAAATTTCACTAAAAGTAATAATGAACTTTCTTAAAACAAAGAAACCCAAACTAAAAGTTTTCTTTTAAAGCGAACTATTCAAAAGAAATCTGATCTTTCCCTAAACAATCCTAAAGAAAACACATGCTTTGTAATTGAAAGACACTCAAATCAAGAGGCTAATCCTTCAAAACCAAACAAAGCAAAAATGGATAAAAGCAATTCAAAGAATGTCAAGCAGATTGTAAAAAGATCAATATAGGCTCCAAAAGTTTAATCCATCTGATCAAAGAAAAACTGGGCATCAAATGATAGGGAAGCCTAATTCCAAACAAAAAATTCAAATGGGTTCACAGCCTAGCTATAGGGTGTAGTGGGAAAATAAGTAGAGTTTGCAGGCTGGACACAGGTAGGGTGTGAACATGTCATACTAGATTACACAGTAGTGTGAGAAACTGAGGGGTTTTCGCAGGCTGTAGACCAGTACAGTGCGAGACTGTTCGAAATGAAAGTGAATTTGGAAAAGGACAAAAGAGTCTAGTTTAAAATTCAGATCCAAAGAGTCTGAATGGATCTCCCATAGACTTAGAACCCAGAAAACAAGCAATCAAAGCAAGGGAAGCTATACTAACTAGGAAACAATCCGTTCCCCAGTATGGTCGCCAATTTTGTTATTGGATAAATCAGTAGGTGCAGACACTAACTGATCTCCCTAGATACACCTATATCTAGAACAAAACACACCAGAACATGACGCTTTCCTTAAGTTTTAAATATCGAATTTACTAACTAAAGAGGGATAGGTGACATACCATTTAAACATCGCTTCCTCTCACCATCGCCATCCTAGCTCCATTCCAACACTCATATAATAATGATCCTTCAAAATAATGCAACCAACCCAAGTGATAGTAATAGAATAAACTCAATATAAACCTATGTATGTGATCAAGGAATCATACAATAAAACACAACAAGATTTATAAGAAAGAATTATATTACTGTATCATATTAAATGTGAAAGAGATATTACAACCGTGGCCTTGATTCCATAAGGTCCCTTCCAGCTGTCCTTCGTTCCCCACACACTTCCACTCCAAGAATTTTGAGAGCATAGATCTGATAATATTCACAATCTATCTTGACAAAGTGGCTCGTCTAGCCAAGCTAACAATCTCCAAAGCTCAATCCAATCCAAGCTAATCCAAAAAGCTCCAAAAGCTAATCTCATCCAAGCCAACTTTCTCCATGAGAGCTCCTCTCCTTTTATAAGTTGAAGAGGATAAGGTGAGCAGGTTAGGATGATCCCACTAAATCATTAAAGTGATTAAGATCCAAACCATTCAGATTCCACCTCACCATGGAAGTTTCTCCTTCTAGAGGCATCGAGAAGATGCTCATTTTTCCCACATATGAGCATTCTCGCACCCTGCTTATAGAGAAACCTGCGAACCTCTCGCAACTCAGCTATGGTGCAGCCTGTGAGAATCAGGCATTCTCGAACCCTAGCCATAGTGCAACATGCGAAAATAATCTTTAATAGGGTTTTCATAAAGGAAAATGCAACTTCTTTTTTCAAGAAAAGTTCTTCTCCCTTCTTTCTTCAGGAACTCAGGCCACTGATCCCTCTGAAGACACTATATAGGTTTACATCATTAACGGTCATAGGGATGATGAAAATAATGTGTAACAACCACCATTTCTTCTTTAAGTTTTTCAGTTTCCGCACAATTTACTATTTTTAGCAGTTTTTTGGGTCCTGAACTTCCGGAGCCATTTCGAGGCCCTAAACAACGTTTTTTGAAAAAACAGGGAGCAAAATGGAACTTAGTTTAATTTTTCTCACCCAAAAGTTGTAGTCATTGGATAGATATTTGATCCAGATTTATGTAGGAACACAATGAAATACAGAAATACACATAAACGTAGAGATGCAACAGAAATTAAACTTCATTTCATTAACAACAAATGACTGAAATATGCTTTCATACAGAATGGAAGTAAAATGGCTAAGACGTTGGTAGCTTATCTCTGAGAAGATATGTGGTGGATACCAACCTTTGAACTCTCTATTACAATCAGGCTCGAAGGCCTATATATTATTGAGAAACAATGGAAAACCCTACACATCCAAAAACCTAACCCTAGGAGATGAAACGCCAAAATACGGGCCCTGTCGGGGTAAATTGGTACATCAATTTCTCGTGGTCGTAACTTTGGCATACTATCTCCCTTTGATGCACATGATAAATTGTTAGAAATATATATCCGAGGACTACACTTTTGACAGCGAATATCGATTCCGGAGTGGATAGTTATCCACTGGAGCATTTAATGCCAAAAAACATCGTTTAGGGCCTCAAAACGGCTCCATAAGTTCAGGACCCGAATAACTGCTAAAAATAGTAAATTGTGCTACAATTAAGGAAACTGAAAAACTAAAAGAAACAATGGTGTGGGTCCAAGTGGAATAGGCGGGTGTCCACCAATATCCACTTGGATCATTCCTCCCCCTTTAGGAAGCAATGGTCCCCGTTGCATTGAGTTCCTCCATAAGATGAGGAAACTTCTGTTGAACTTGGTCTCTGGTGAGACACATTCCTTGGTGAAGGAGTTGGTCTGCTTTGACAACTTGATATAGTCGGATCCTCTATTGGCGGGTTTTCTTGATCTATGTGTCCATAATCCGATCAGTTCTGGCTTGTTCCATGCAATCTGGGTTTAACTCTGTTGGTGTGAGTTTCTCTGCCATGTAGGATGTGTCTAATAGAGGTGGAGAGTAGGGACAAAGGCGGTCCACATTGAACACTGGGTGCAGACCAAGGAATGTTGGAATACTGAGCTCAAAGGCATTGTCCCCTACAACCTTGGTGTTGGTGTAGGGCCCATATCGGAGCAAGCGAATCTTGTGGTAGGATCTAGCAAGGCGCTCCTTTTGCAAATGTAGCCACACTTTTTCGACCACCTGGAAGTTGTGTGGCACTCGATGTTTATCATGTCACTACTTGTACTTAGCATTGGCTCTATCCAAGATGTCATGAACCTATTGGCAGATGTGTTGAATGCACTCAATGAAGTTGTTTTCCTTGTCAGCCTCAGACTAGACATGGACTGAATCTTCCTGAGTAGCCACAAATGGAATGGATATGTCAATGGGACATAGTGGCTAGAATATCAAGACCACTTGAAAGGGGTTGTGGATGGTTGAGCTATGGAGAGCCCAGTTGTAGATGTGTTCTAATTAGGGGAGGCCCACATCCCATCTATGTGGATGCTTTGAATTATACATGTGCATAATGTGTACGATCATCTGGTTGATGACCTCTATCTGGCCATCAATTTGCGGATGGAAAGATGTGGACTTGGTGAGCTTGGTGTCCAGCATCGACCCGAGGCTGGACCAAAATGTACTGAGGAACCTACTATCCCGATCTGAGATGATAGACTGTTGGATCCCAAAGTGTACCCACACTCGTTCAAAAAATAGTTTAGCTATGGCTTTTGCTGTGATAGTCTTCTTGCAAGCCATCATAATGGACATCTTTGAGAATCTTTCGATGACCACAAAAACAAAGTCATTTCCATGCTTAGTAGAAGGAAGGCCCGACATGTAATCCATGGAGATGGATTCCCAAGGTCGACTAGGGGTAGGCAGCGGAGTATAGAGGCCTTGCTTCTTGATGGTCGGTTTGGAAATGGAACAAGCAGTGAAGGACTTGATGTAATTCCTGACATATTGTCGAAGGTTTGGCCAATAGAAATACTTTTGCAGTACTGCCATGATTTTCGTGACCCCAAAATGCCCAGTGACCCGACTATAGTGCGCCTCCCAAATCATCTTGGAACACCCTCTTGAAGGAACACAAAGGTGTATCAGGTGACATAGAAGGGAATCCTGGAAATGAAAGTTAGGAACTTTCTTACCCTCCAATACAGTATTGTATGTGTGGCCAAATTCTGGATCACTTTTGTAGAGAAGCAGCCAATTGAAATTCTCGTTCCCACAAGAGTTGAGCACCATGTTTTGCGCCATGATAGGTGGTCGGTTGAGGCAGTTTGCATTATTATTGGTGATTCCTTTCTTGTACTTAATTTTCAAATGAAATTTTTGCAGGTATGTCGACCACTTCTGATGGCGATCGTTCTGCAACTTCCCTTAAGTCTCTATGAACTGCAAGGGTCGGTGGTCTGTGTGGATGACCGTTTCCTTTCCCAAAATGTAATGCTTCCATTTTCATCAAGTCTTCACAATGGAATACATCTTTTTGTCATAAGTGGGATACTTCCAGACTATGTCGGAAAGTGTCTCACTATGATCTGCCAATAGATTCCCCTGTTGAGTAAGGACCCCCCCAATAGCATAGTTAGAGGCATCTGTCTCGATCTCAAATGGTTGTTTCAAGTTTGGTAATGTGAGCACGTTTGTTAAGCATAGTCATTGCTTCAGCTCTTTGATGGCCTTCTGTTGAGATTCAGACCAAAAGAATTTTTCTTTCTCTCCTCCCTTGGTTACTTGACTCAAGGGCCAAGTGATATGAGAGAATCCCAAGACGAACCTTCCGTAGAAATTGGAGAGACCCAAAAAGTTGCAGAGATCTGTTAGGGTGGTTGGGGTTGGCCAATCCCGAATGACTTGGATCTTGGTTGGATCCACATGCACCCCCCGCTCATCAATAATGTATCCCATATACTGAACTTGGGTCATGTCAAAAGTGCACGTCTCCAAATTGGCACACAACTTGTGTTACCGAAGTGTTTGGAGGACCTGTCGGATGTGGTGGAGGTGCTCTTCCCAAGTCTGGCTAAAGATCAGAATGTAATTGAAGTACACCACTACAAATGAGTTTGTGAATGGTTGCAATATGTCCTCCATTAGCCTCATGAAGGTTGCAGAGGCATTCGTCAACCCGAAAGGCATGACCAGACATTCAAAAAGGCCCTCCTTGGATTTGAAGGCAGTCTTCCACACATCAGAGGGTTCAATTGGTACCTAGTGATACCCAGAATTCAAGTTGATATTGCTGAAATATTTCTCCCCCGTGAGTTGGTCCAGAAGGTCATCAATCTGTGGGATCAGGTACCTCTTCCGAACAGTGATCTTGTTCAGCACCCGATAGTCAATGCAGAGTCTCCAAGTCCCATCCTTCTTCTTCACCATCACAATCAGGATCCCACAGAGTGATGAACTCGGCCGGATGTGACCTTTCTTCAACAGCTCCTGAATCTGCATATTGATTTTGTCATTCTCCATAACATAGCGTCGATATATTGGTCCATTGGGAAATGATGCACCTGGGTTCATATCGATGGGGTGCTTGACCTGGTAGTGTAGAGGCACCCATGTGGGGGAGGTGAAGATGTCAGCGTACTCCTCCATGACCTTATCCATCTATTTTTGTCGTGCAGAGGGGCTCTGTCTGGAGGTCGTGGCCACAGTCTTCTTCCTACCCTGAGGGCGGATCATCAGGAAAACAAATTTCTTTGTTTTGGCAATGAGCTTACTACATTCTTTTGCAGTAACCAAAGAGATGGATGTAGGCGGTGCTATTTTCAGTATCCTGTACAACTTATTGCCCAAAGTAATAATAACAGCACGGGGCCTGGACTCATACACATCATGTCGCTTCCACATGTATGGTTGGCCTAATAATACATAAAAAACATCAATAGGGGCAATGTCACATAATAACTCATCCATGAAGGGCTTGATGTTGTAGGGAAGGCAACATTGTTGGCTGACGCAGAGATCCTGTCCTTGGTGCAACTGCCTGATGGTGTATGGCTGTGGGTGCATTCTGGTTATCAATCCCAGTCGTTTCAAAAACTTTACTGAGATGAGATTCTTCTAGCTCCCGCTGTCGACAATGAAATGCAACAGAGAACCCTTTACCCACATCTGGGAATGCAAGAGGTGCTCCACCTCCTCTGGATCTTCTGGTTCCTTCTTCTGGATCTTTGTCGTGTCAACGATGGAATTTCACTCTACATCGATAATATTCTTCCCTTTTTCATTCCCCTTGTCAGGTTTTGATTTAGAGTCAGAGTGTGCATACGATTCAGATGCCTTCAACTCGGCTACCAGTGACTTCTTGGCCCGACCCTCACTTGTGTTGTGAGTGGAGCTCTTATGGAACTCACACCACTTCCCTGTGTCCTTTTTTGGCTTCATGGTATTGTTCTTTCCTTGAAGCTTTGGCGGGTTGTCCTAGGCCTCCCCACTTTGTCTTGGTCCTTTGTTCGGTGGCTTGGGGGTACCTTTCCCTTGCTTCTGATTCACAGACCCAAAGTCTCACTTCTTCTGTTTGAACTTTTTCTCAATCTTGGCAGCATACTGGTATGCTGCACGAAGAAAGGAGATGTCAAGGAACTCCATTTCCTCCTGAATGTATCTATGCAGACAACTACCAGGGATGATTTTAAGGATGGAAATTTATTTTAAAATGTAGAAACCTTGGTGAATCTTACTAATCCTTCATATGCTAATTATAAATGTTTGGCAATATTTTTGTAAAAATATTCAAATTTCTAAGGATTTTATATAGTTTTTATAAAATTTTGGCTATTTTTAAGTTACAATAATTTTATCCTATAGAATTTGGGCGAATCATTTTTAAAATAACAAATCTCGTTTTTGGAAAAACCATGGAAAATTATCCCATGAGCGAAATTTAGCCCCTAAAATCATCCCTGACAACTATGATACTTTAACACCAAATGTTTCTCTGAATCTTTGATACCCAACTTTTTGTGTAGGGTATGTTGTTGGACAACTGAGAGGGGGGGGTGAATCAGTTGTTACTGAGCTTAAACAATTATGCTTCCTTTTAAAACTCTTTGCAGAAACACTGAATGATGATCACAATAATGCAGAGAAATAAACACAGGCACATTCAGTATCAGTCACATATATGAGGAACGCAGAGATAGATATTTTCCGAGGAAACCCATGCAAGGTAAAAACCTCTTTTATTTTATATGATAAGTAATGGTTACTTTATTTACAGTATCATACATATGAGCACCAACTCATAATGAGGCTACAACCTCAGCTTTGCAAGCTGCAACTTGCTGAGAGCACCAACTCTCTGTTTTCTCTAGCACCAACTAGAAGGAAGCACCGACTCCCTGGTTTCTCTAGCACCAACTCCCTGTGTTCAAGTACCCACTTGAACCTCCGAGGAAAAAAGTCCTCCCTAGAACCTCCCAACCACCCTGAAATATAAATCTTTGCTTCTGAAACTTATCACAGTGATATAATGTTCAACAGTGGCTTACCCGACTTATCACTGTTCTGCTGCATCTCGTTGCTCTTTCTGCCACACTGCCTTTCTGCACATATCACTTGTGATGTCTGGTCTTTTGCTTATTATGCTCTGTGAGACATCTCCATTCTCTGCACAGTTCCTCTTCTGTGCTATTCAGCTGCTGCACTCTGATCCTTCTTCACACCTGAATCACCTTTACAAGTAACAATCACAACAACCTCCAACAGCAACAGCAACAACAACAACAACAACAAAAACCCCTTATCTTCTCTGTACTCTGTATTTATATCTTCTATTCACTTTGTGCATGCAATGTTGTCCATTCTTCTGCATGCTCCAACTGCGCCAATCTGCTCCACCTCTCGAGTGCTCTACGTGACCTTCATCGTAACTCTTCAGCTTCTCTAGCTGTTTTCCCAAGTGTCTTCTAGTCCTCTGGCTGAAACCATCAGTGGTTTCTGGTAGTTTTACTGTTGCATGCAACAGTAGCCCTACGATCAATACTTGATCCAACGGTTCAGATCCAATCGAGATTTCATATATCGCGATTTCGGCACTCTTGGCATTCATAGTTTTAGTCACTTACAAATCCCGATCCCCGAAACTCCGATGTGGAGCTTATTTGGACTGACTCCTTCTCTTCCCATGACCAAGGGCTATGAACACAGCCTTATGTCTCTCCATATTGTGATTCGCGAAACTCCGACACGGAGTTGAACCAATGGTCCAGATATGAACTTGTTTCAACGACCCCGATTGGATCGTGATATCGCACATCGTGAAATCGGGATTCTTGTTGTATTGAGTTCTTTCCATTTTGAATTCGCGATCCTCGAAACTTCGATATGGAGTTACATCTACTGTCCTGATCATTTTTGGATTTGACGGTCCAAATTCACTCGCGATTTCGCATATCACGAAATCGAGATTCTCGTTGCATTGTGTTCTTTGCCTCATGAATTCGGGATCCCCGAAACTCCGATACGGGCTGTGATCAACGGTCCTGATCAACACTTGATCCTACGGCTCAGATCATTTTGCGATTTCGCATATCGCGAAATCGACATTTTTGATGTAATGAGTTCTTTGCTTCTCGAATTCGCGATCCGTGAAACTTCGATACAGACTTGAATCAACGGTCCAGATGCGATCTTTATTCAGCGGTTGCGATTAAATCACAAAATCGCTCATCGCGAAATCGGCATTCCTGATGTCAAGTGACTTTGTCATTTCAAAGTCCCGATCCCCGATACTCTGTTGACGTCACACGTGGTTTGACACGTGTTAAATACTGCCACGTGTCACTCTGATTCGTGACTTACATGTGCCTGAAGTGTTGAGTCTTCCTGACACCTGTCATTACCTGGTTGTGCCACGTGTCCCTAGATGATGTGGTCTACTATCGTGATTTGGATCAATGGTCTAGATCACATGTTGATCTGATGGTTCAGGTTCAGTCGGGATTTCTCTCATCGCGATTTCGGGGTTTCTGTTGTAATTGTTCACAGGACTCGTGAAACTTCGATTCTTGATTCTCCGATGAAGCCTCCTGTCGAGCTTCTCCCGATGGCGCCCGATCGCTGCCACGCGTCCTTCCAAATGGACGGTCCCGGTTATGTCAGGATATCGAGACTTTCAATGTCCCGGTTCTCACGACCTTGAGAACTCCGATCTCCCGATTACTGATATCCCGATGACAACTCCTCGTGCCGGGACTTCTCTTCTTTCTCCCGAGACTTATCTCCCTCGCAGCTTCTGTAGATCTGATAGCTTTCGGCCTTTCAGGAAATTTGAATGGGATCCAACGGTCACTGGATCTCTGTCTTCCTACTCCTCTGCAAACTCCTGTATCTTAAGCTTTGTTGCGTGCATTTTCCTCAATGTTATTCCTCCTAAGCTTTCATGTTTGAATCCCTAAGGGATTTTATCCTTCTTATCCTGCCATCTCCACTGTTGTACTTGCCATCAATGACAAGCATACGCTACTTGTTAAACATTTGCCAACAATCTCCCCCTTTGGCATTGATGGCAACTACAACACCCGAATTCTTTTCTCCCCCTTTGAAATCAATGTCAAAGAAGAGACATGCTCCCCCTGAGCTATACGAAATGACACCCAGCTTCTGTCTGAGATATTCAAACGGTGTCTTGGCTAGGGGCTTAGTAAATATGTCTGCAATTTGTTCTGAAGTGGGAATGTAATGGACTTGAACAATCTGATTGGTGACCTGCTCTCTCAGAAAATGATATTTTATGGGAATATGTTTTGTCTTGGAGTGGAGGACAGGATTTTTAGACACAGTGATGGCACTTGTGTTATAACAATGAATTGGGATCGGTGCAGTATATTTTACCTCTAAGTCTGCAAGTGTCTGAATCATCCATAATACCTGTGTGCAACAGGTAGCAGGAGCAATGTACTCTGCCTCTGTGGTT
>JZKD02S1899942.1:271774-353877 GCA_000966675.3 Picea glauca
ATCGTGATATCGCACATCGCGAAATCGGGATTCTTGTTGTATTGAGTTCTTTCCATTTTGAATTCACGATCCCCGAAACTCCGATATGGAGTTACATCTACGGTCCTGATCATTTTTGGATCTGACGGTCCAGATTCACTCGCGATTTCGCATATCGCGAAATCGGGATTCTCGTTGCATTGTGTTCTTTGCCTCATGAATTCGCGATCCCCGAAACTCCGATACGGGCTATGATCAACGGTCCTGATCAACACTTGATCCTACGGCTAAGATCATTTTGCATATCGCGAAATAGGCATTCTTGATGCAATGAGTTCTTTGCCTCTCGAATTCGTGATCCGTGAAACTCCAATATAGACTTGAATCAACAGTCCAGATGCGATCTTTATTCAGCAGCTGCGATTAAATTGAGAAATCACTCATCGCGAAATCAGCATTCCTGATGTCAAGTGACTTTGTCATTTCAAAGTCCCGATCCCCGATACTCTGTTGATGTCACATGTGGTTTGACACGTGTTAAATACTGCCACGTGTCACTCTGATTCGTGACTTACATGTGCCTGAAGTGTTGAATCTTCCTGAGACCTGTCATTACCTGGTTGTGCCACGTGTCCCTAGATGACGTGGTCTGCTGTCGTGAGTTGGATCGACGGTCTAGATCACATGTTGATCTGACAGTTCCGGTTCAGTCGGGATTTCTCTCATCATGATTTCGTGGTTTCTGTTGTAATTGTTCACGGGACTCGTGAAACTCCGATTCCCGATTCTCCGATGAAGCCTCCTGTCGAGCTTCTCCCGGTGGCGCCCGATCGCTTCCACGCGTCCTTCGAAATGGACAGTCCCGATTATGTCAAGATATTGATACTTTCAATGTCCTGGTTCTCACGACCTTGAGAACTCCGATATCTTGATGGCTGATATCCCGATGACAACTCCTCGTGTCGGGACTTCTATTCTTGCTCCCGAGGCTTATCTCCCTCGCAGCTTCTGCAGATCTGAAGACTGTCGACCTTTCGGGAAATTTGAATGGGATCCAACGGTCACTGGATCTCTGTCTTCCTTCTCCTCTGCAAACACATGTATCTTAATCTTTGCTGCGCGCGTTTTCCTCAATGTTTTTCCTCTTGAGCTTTCACGTTCGAATCCCCAAGGGATTTTATCCTTCTTATCCTGCCATCTCCACTGTTGTACTTTCCATCAATGACAAGCATACTCTACTTGTTAAACATTTGCCAACATATGCAACAGATTTGTCAGGTCATGCACATCTTGGTCCCTTTGCTGCTAAGCATAGTCCATTGTATGTATTTTTTCTCATAGCTCCCCACGAGATAATATTGTTCCTTGATGGCGTCTATGAAAGAATTTAAAGTGGGTGTGACTGAGAATAGAGAGGGTTCCCCCTCACTCTATTTCTCCCAGTAGGTTTCCCACCAATCCTTGACATGGGGGGCGACTTTAAGGAGTGAAAAAATAATCCTTTCTCGATCGAAAAAGTCATCAAATGAGAAATATCCTTCTAACAGATTCAATCATCTGTCTATGAGATCTGCATATATTTTTCCCTCAAATTTGGCACTGTCAAATTTTACTTGTACTTTAAAAGGAGTGGTTGCTGGATGTAGATGCGCTACTAGTGGGCACCCGTTGAAGGATCTGGGCAAAGTTGTCCATCATCGCGTTGCTTTGTTTCTCGAGGGCCTCCTCAAACAATAATTTGATAGGATCTCCTACTCCCTCAAATTTCTTTTCTTCCCCCATGGGTGAACGTCGGGGTTTACAAGGCTGATCTTGCAACGGTTCAACCAGATCGATCCCTTACTCCTTAGACCCCAACCTCGTTGGGGACATGAAAAGAAGGATCGAGAAAGAGAAGATTGCTTTGATACCACTGATCCAGATTTATACAGGAACACAATGAAATACAGAAATACAAATAAACGTATAGATGCAGTGGAAATAAAACTCCATTTCATTCACAACAAATGACTGAAATATGCTTACAGACAGAATTGAAATTAAATGGCTAGGGCGTTGGTATCTTATCTCTGAGAAGAGATGTGGAGGCTACTGGCCTATGAAATCCCTATTACAATGAGGCTCGAAGGCCTGTATACTATTGATAAACAATGGAAAAACCTAAACATCCAAAATCCTAACCCTGGGAGATGAAACGCCAGAATATGGGCCCCGTTGGGGTAAATTGGTACATCAATTTCTCGGGGTCGTAAATTTGGCATACTATCTCCCTTTGATGCACATGATACATCATTAGAAAGATATGTCAGAGGACTACACTGACAATCATGAATATTGAGTCCAAAACAAAATTATATCCGTCGGAGCATTTGATGCTAAAAAACATTGTTTAGGGCCTCAAAACGGCTCTGGAAGTTCAGGACCTGAAAAACTGCTAAACATAGTAAATTGTGCTACAATTAAAAAAACTAAAAAACTGAAAGAAACAATGGTGTGGGTCCAAGTGGAATAGGTGGGTGGCCACCAATATCCACCTGGATCATTCCTCCCCCCTTAGGAAGAAATGGTCCCCATTGTGTTGAGTTCCTCCATGAGATGAGGAAAGTTCTGCTAAACTTGGTCCTTGGTGAGCCACTTTCCCTAGTGAAGGAGTTGGCCTGCTTTGACAACTCGATATAGTCAGATCCTTTGTTTTCAAGTGTTCTTGATCTATGTGTCCATAATACGATCAGTTATGTCTTGTTCCATGCAATCTGGGTTTAACTGTGTTTGTGTGAGTTGTTCTCCCATGTTGTATGTGTCCAATAGAGGTGGAAAGTAGGGTCGAAGGCGGTCCACATCGAACACTGGGTGAAAACCAAGGAATGGTGGAATATTGAGCTCAAAGGAATTGTCCCCTATAGCCTTGGTGATGGTGTAGGGCCCATATAGGAGAGGGGAATCTTGTGATAGGTTCTAGTGAGGCACTCCTTTTGCGAATGTAGCCACACGTTGTCGCCCACCTGGAAGTTGTGTGGCACCTGATTTTGATCATGTCGTTGCTTGTACTTAGCATTGACTCTGTCCAAGATGTCATGAACATGTTGGAGGATGTGTTGAATGCGCTCAATGAAGTTGTTTGCCTTGTTAGCCTCAGACTATACATGGACTGAATCTACCTGAGTAGTCGTAAATGGCATGGCTACGTTAATGGGACATATTGGCTGGAATCCCAAGCCCACTTGAAAGGGGCTATGGCTAGTTGAGCTATGGAGAGCATGGTTGTACTTGTGTTGTAATTAGGGGAGGCTCTCATCCCATGTGCATGGATTCATTGAGTTTTACATGAGCAAAATGTGTACAATCATCCCATTGACGACCTCTATCTGGCCATCAATTTGCAGATGGAAAGATGTGGACTTGGTGAGATTGGTGTCTAGCATCGACCAGAGGCTGGAAAAAAATGTACTGAGGAACCTGTTGTCCCGATATGAGATGATAGACTGTGGGATCCCAAAGTGTATCCATGCTCATTCAAAAAGTAGTTTAGCAGTGGCTTCTGCTGTGATATTCTTCTTGCATGCCATCATAATGGACATCTTCGAGAATTTGTCGATGACCACAAAAACATAGACATTTCCATGTTTAGTAGAAGGAAGGCCCGACATGTAATCCATGGAGATGGATTCCCAAGGTCGACTAGGGGTAGGCAATGAAGTATAGAGGCCTTGCTTCTTGATGATCAGTTTGGAAATGGCACAAGCAGTGAAGGACTTGATGTTACTTCCCGACATCCTGTCGAAGGTTCAACCAATACAAATAATTTTGCATTACTTCCACAATTTTCTCGACCCCGAAATTCCCAGCGACCGACTTTAGTGCACCTCCCAAATCATATTCACATGCTCGCTTGAAGGAACACAAAGGTGTATCAGGTGACATAGCAGGGCATCCTGGAGGTGAAAATTAGGAACTTTCTTACCCTCCAAGAGAGTATTGTATGTGTGACTGAATTCTGGATCACTTTTGTAGAGAAATGGCCAATCGAAAGTCTTGTGTCCACAAGAGTTGAGCACTATGGTTAGTGCCATGATAGGTGGTCGGTTGAGGCAGTCCACAACATTATTTGTGCTTCCTTTCTTGTACTTAATGTTCAAATGGAACTGTTTCAGGTATGTGGACCACTTCTGATGGCGATCATTCTGCAACTTCCCTTATGTCTGTATGAACTGCAATTGTCGGTGGTCTGTGTGGATGACTGTTTCCTTTCCCAAAATGTAATGCTTCCATTTTTGGAAATCCTGCACAATGGAATACATCTCTTTGTCATAAGTGGGATAATTATGAACTGTGTCAGAAAGTCTCTCACTGTGATATGCCACTGGATTCCCCTGCTGAGTAAGGACCGCCCCAATAGCATAGTCAGAGGCATCTTTCTCGATCTCAAATGGTTGTTTCAAGTTTGGTAATGTGAGAACTGGTGCATAACAGAGGCAATGCTTCAACTCTTTGAATGCCTTCTGTTGAGATTCAGACCAAAATATTTTTTCTTTCGCTCCTCCCTTGGTGACTTGACTCAAGGGCCAAGTGATATGAGAGAATCCCAACACAAACCTACCGTAGAAATTGGCAAGACCCAAAAAGTTGCAAAGCTTTGTTAGGTTGGTTGGGGCTGGCTAATCTCGAATGACTTGGATCTTGGCTGGATCCACATGCACCCCCCGCTCATCAATAATGTATCCCAGATATTGAACCTGGGTCATGCCAAAACTGCACTTCTCCAAATTGGCACACAACTTGTGTTACCGTAGTGTTTGGAGGACCTGTTGGATGTGGTGAAGGTGCTCTTTCCAAGTCTGGTTGAAGATCAGAATAAAATCCATGTACACCACTACAAATGAGTTGTTGAATGGTCAAAATATATCATCCATTAAGCTCATGAAGGTTGCAGGGGCATTCGTCAACTTGAAAGGCATGACCAACCATTTGAAAAGGCCCTCCTTGTATTTGAAAGCAGTATTCCACACATCAGAGGGTTTGATTGGTACCTGGTGATACCCAGAATTCAAGTCGATATTTCTCAAATATTTCTCCCCCTTGAGTTGGTCCAGAAGGTCATCAATATATGGGATCAGGTACCTATTCCAGACAGTGATCTTGTTCAGTGCCCGATAGTCAATGTTGAATCTCTAAGTCCCATCCTTCTTCTGCACCAGCACGATCGAGCTCCCACAGGGTGATGAACTCGACCAAATGTGACCTTTCTGTAATAGTTCCTGAATTTGCAACTTGATTTTTTCATTCTCCATAACAGAGCGCTGATAGATTGGTCCATTTTGCAGCGGCGCACCTGGGGTCAGATCGATGGGGTGCTTGACCTAGCAGTGTAGAGTCACCCCTGCAGGGGAGGTGAATATATCCTTGTACTCCTCCACGACCTTGTCCATCTGTTGTTTTCATGCAGAGGAGCACTGTCTGGAGGTCATGGCCACAATATTCTTCCTGCCCTAAGGGTGGATCATGAGGAATTTTTTTTTCCTGGTTTTGGCAATGAGCTTACTGCATTGTTTTGCAGTAACCAAAGAGATGGATGTAGGCGGTGTTGTTTTCAATACCCTATACAAATTACTTCCCAAATTAATAATAACATCATGAGGCCTAGACTCATACACAACATGTTTCTTCCACAAGTATGGTTGGCCTAATAATACATCAGAAACATCAAGAGGAGCAATGTCACATAATACCTCATCAATGAAGGGCTTGATGTTGTAGGGAAGGTGACATTGTTGGCTGACCCGAAGGTCACTTCCTTGGTGCAACCACCTGATGGTGTATGCTTGTGGGTGTGTTTTTCTTAGCAATCCCAGCCATTTCACAACCTCTACTGAGAAGAGGTTCTTCTAGCTCCCACTATCGACAATGAACTGCAATAGAGAAACCTTTACCCACATTTGGGAATGGAAGAGGTGCTCCACCTCCTTTGGATATTCTGGTTCCTTCTTCTAGATATTTGTGGTGGAAATGGTGGCATTGGGCTCTGCATCGATAATCTGATTCCCTCTGTCGTTCCCCTTGTTGGGTTCTAATTCAAAGTGGGATCCTACATATGATTCAGAAGCTTTCAAATCGGCTACCAGTGACTGCTTGGCCCGACACTCAATTGTGTTGTGAGTGGAGCTCTTATGGAACTCACACCACTTCCCCTTGTCCTTTTTTGGCTTCGTGGTGCTTTTCTTTGCTTATGGATTTGGTGGGTTGTCCTAGTTCGCCCCTCTTTGGCTTGGTCCTTTGTTCGGCAGCTTGGGGATACCTTTCCCTTGATTCTGATTCTCATACCCAAAGTCTCGCTTCTTCTGTTTGAATTTCTGCTAAATCTTGGCAGCATACCGATATGTTTCACCAAGTGAGGAGATGTCGAGGAACTCCATTTCCTCCTGAATGTATCTATGTAGACAACTATGGTACTTAAACACAAAATGTTTCTCTGAATATTTGATACCCAACTTTGTGCATAGGGTATGAAACAGATTCGTCATCTCATGCACATGTTGGTCCCTTTGTTGTCGCAGCGTATTCCATTGTATGTATTTTTCCTCATAGATTCCCATGGGATAATATTGTTCCTTGATGGCATCTCGAAAAGATATCCAAGTGGGTGCGATCGAGAATAGAGAGGGTTCCCCCTCACTCTGTTGTTCCCAATAGGTTTCCCACCAGTCCTTGACATGGGGGGCATCTTTAAGGAGTGAAAAAATAATCCTTTCTCGGTCGAAAAAGTCATCAATCAAGAAATAGCCTTCTCACAGATTCAACAATCTATCTACAACATCTGTATCTATTTTTCCCTCAAATATGGGAATGCCAAATTTTACTTGTACCTTAAAAGGAGTGTCGCCTCCAGAGTGGTTGTTGGATGTAGATGCGCCGCCAGTGGGAACCTGTTGAAGGATATGGCCAAAGTTGCCTATCATCACATTCCTTTGTTTCTCGAGGGCCCCCTCGAGCAATAATTTGATAGGATCTCCTACTCCCTAGTATTTTTTTTCTTCCCTCATGGGAGGTCGTCGGGGTTTACGAGGTTGATCTTGCAACGGTTCAACCAAATCGAGCCCTAATTGCTTATACCCTGACCGCCTTGGGGACATGTAAAGAAGGATCGAGAAAGAGAAGATTGATCTGATACCACTGTTTCATATTTATGTAGGAACACAATGAAATACATAAATACACATAAACGCAGAGATGCAACGGAAATAAAACTTCATTTCATTAACAACAATTGACTGAAATATGCTTACAGAGAGAATGGAAATAAAATGGCTAGGGCGATGGTAGCTTATCTCTTAGAAGATATTTGGTGTCTACTGGCCTCTGAACTCACTGTTACAATGGGACTCAAAGGCCTATATATTATTGAGAAACAATGGAAAACCCTAAACATCCAGAAACCTAACCCTGGGAGATGAAACGCCAGAATATGGTCCCCATCGGGGTAAATTGGTACATCAATTTCCTGAGGTCATAACTTTGGCATACGGCTCTGGAAGTTCAAGACCTGAAAAACTGCTAAAAATAGTAAATTGTGCTACAATTAAGGAAACTGAAAAACTGAAAGAAACAACGGTGTGCATCCAAGTGGAATAGGTGGGTGGCCACCAATATCCACCTAGATATTTCCTCCCCCCTTAAGAAGCAATGGTCCCAATTATGTTGAGTTCCTCCATGAGATGAGGAAACTTTTGCTGAACTTGGTCGTTGGTGAGCCACATTCCTTGGTAAATGAGTTGGCTTGATTTGACAACTCAAAATAGTCATATCCTCTGATGGCGGGTGTTCTCGATCTGTGTGTCCATAATCCAATCAGTTATGGCTTGTTCCATGCAATCTGGGTTTAACTCTATTGGTGTGAGTTGTTCTTCCATGTCAGATGTGTCCAATAGAGGTGGAAAGTAGGGTCTAAGGTGGTCCACATTGAACACTAGGTGTAGACCAAGCAATGGTGGAATACTGAGCTCAAAGGCATTGTCCACTATAGCCTTGGTGATGGTGTAGGGCACATATCGGAGCGAGCGAATCTTGCGGTAGGGTCCAGCGAGGCGCTCCTTTTGAAAATGTAGCCACATTTTGTCACCCACATGGAAGTTGTGTGGCACCTGATGTTGATCATGTTGTTGCTTGTATTTAGCATTGGATCTGTACAAGATGTCATGAACCTGTTGGAAAATGTGTTGAATGCGCTCAATAAAGTTGTTTGCCTTGTCAGCCTCATACTGGACATGGACTGAATCTTCCTGAGTAGCCACAAATGGCATGGCTACGTCAATGGGACATAGTGGCTAGAATTCCAAGCCCACTTGAAAGGGGTTTTGGCTGGGTGAGTTATGGAGAGCTCAGTTGTAGTTTTTTTGTAATTAGGGGAGGCTCTCATCCCATGTGTGTGGATTCTTTGAGTTGTACATGCACAGAATGTGTACGATCATTTGGTTGAAGACCTCTGTCTGGCCATCAATTTGCGGATGGAAATATGTGGAGTTGGTGAGATTTGTGTCTAGCATCGACCAGTGGCTGGAAAAAAATGTACTGAGGAACCTGTTGTCCCGATATAAGATGATAGACTGTGGGATCCCAAAGTGTACCCACACTCGTTCAAAAAATAGTTTAGCAGTGGCTTCTACTGTGATATTCTTCTTGTAGGCCATCATAATGGACATCTTCTATAATCTGTCGATGACCACAAAAACATAGTCATTACCATGATTAGTAGAAGGAAGGCCCGATATTTAATCCATGGAGATGGATTCCCAAGGTCAAATAGGGGTAGGCAACGGAGTATAGAGGCCTTGCTTCTTGATGGTCGGTTTGGAAATAGCACAAGGAGTGCAGGACTTGATTTACTTCCCAACATCATGTCAAAGGTTCGGCCAATAGAAATACTCTTACAGTACTGCCATGATTTTCTCGACCCTGAAATGCCCAGTGACCCGACTATAGTGCGCCTCCCAAATCATCTTGGCATGCTCACTTGAAAGAACACAAAGGTATCCCAGGTGACATAGTAGGGCATTCTGGATGTGAAAATTAGGAACGTGCTTACCCTCCAATAGCATATGTGTGGTCGAATTCTGGATCACATTTGTAGAGAAGTAGCCAATCGAAACTCTCGTGCCCACAAGAGTTGAGCACCGTGGTTAGTGATATGATAGGTGGTTGACTGAGGCAGTCTGCAAAATTATTGGTGTTTCCTTTCTTGTACTTAATGTTCAAATGAAACTTTTGCAGGTATGTGGACCACTTCTGATGGCAATCATTTTGCAACTTCCCTTGTGTCTGTATGAACTGCAAGGGTCGGTGGTATGTGTGGATGATCGTTTCCTTTCCAAAAATGTAATGCTTCCATTTTCGGCAAGCCTGTGCAATGGAATACATATCTTTTTCATAAGTGGCATACTTCCGGATTGTGTCGGAAAGTGTCTCACTGGGCTATGCCACTGGATTCCCCTTTTGAGTAAGGATCGCCCAAATAGCATAGTCTGGGGCATGTGTATGGATCACACATGGTTGTTTCAAGTGTTGGAATGTGATCACTGGTGCAGATCAAAGGCGATGTTTCAACTCTTCGAATGCCTTCTTTTGAGATTTAGACCAAAGGAATTTTTCTTTCTCGCCTCCCTTGGTGACTTGAATCAAGGGCCAAGTGATATGAGAGAATCCCAACACGAACCTGCCATAGAAATTGACAAGACCCAAAAAGTTGCGGAGCTCTCTTAGGGTGGTCGTGGCTTGCCAATCCTAAATGACTTGGATCTTGGCTGGATCCACATGCACCCCCCTCTCATCAATAATGTATCCTAGATACTATACCTGGGTCATGGAAAAAGTGCACTTCTCCAAATTGGCACACAACTTGTGTTACCATAGTGTTTGGAGGGCCTATCGGATGTGGTGGAGATGCTCTTCCCAAGTCTGTCTGAAGATCAGAATGTCATCCAAGTACACCACTACAAATGAGTTGGTGAATGGTCACAATATGTCATCCATTAGCCTCATGAAGGTTACAGGGGCATTTGTCAACCCAAAAGGCATGACCAACCATTCGAAAAGGCCCTCCTTGGATTTGAAGGCAGTCTTCCACACATCAGAGGGTTCGATTGGTACCTGGTGATGCCCAGACTTCAAGGCGATCTTGATGAAATATTTTTCCCCATTGAGTTGGTCCAGAAGTTCATCAATCTATGGGATTAGGTACCTATTTTGGACAGTGATCTTGTTCAACGCTAGATAGTCAATACGAAGTCTCCAAGTCCCATCCTTCTTCTGCACCAGCACGATCAAGATCCCATGGGGCGATGAACTTGGTCAGATGTGACATCTTTGTAATAGCTCTTGAATCTACATCTTGATTTCATCATTCTCCATAACAGAGCACTGATAGATTGGTCCATTGGGCAGCGACGCACCTGGGTTCAAATCGATGGGGTGCTAGACCTAACAGTGTAGAGGCACCCCTGCGGGGGAGGTGAAAATGTCCTCATACTCCTCCATGACCTTATCCATCTGTTGCTATCTTGCATAGGGGCCTTGTCTGGAGGTCGTGGCCACAGTCTTCTTCCTACCTTGAGGGAGGATCATTAGGAAAACAAATTTCCTAATTTTGGCAATGAGCTTACCGCATTGTTTTGTAGTAACAAAAGAGATGGATGTAGGCGGTGCTATTTTTGGTATCTTGTACAACTTATTTCCCAAAGTAATAAAAATAGCACGAGGTCTTGACTCACACAAAACATGTCACTTCTACAAGTATGGTTTTCATAATAATACATTGGAAACATCAAGAGGAGAAATGTCTCCTAATACCTCATTCGTGAAGGGCTTGATATTGTAGGGAAGGCGACATTGTTGGCTGACGTGGAGGTCTTGTCCTTGGTCCAGCCACCCAATGGTGTATGGTTTTGGGTGTGTTGTGGTCGGAAAGCCCAGTCATTTCATGACCTCTACTGAGATGAGGTTCTTCTACCTCCCGTTGTCGACAATGAACACCAATGGGGAACCCTTTACCCACATCTGCGAATAGAAGAGGCGCTCCACCTCCTCTGGATATTTTGGTTCCTTCTTCTAGATATCTGTGGTGGAAGTGATGGCTTTGGGATCTGCATCGATAATCTGATTCCCTCTATCATTCCCCTTGTTGGTTTCTTATTCAAATTCGGAGCCTGCATACGATTTAGAAGCCTTTAACTTGGCTACCAGTGACTACTTGACCCGACACTCACTTGTATTGTGAGTGGAGCTCTTATGGAACTCACACCACTTCCCCGTGTCCTTTTTTGGCTTCATGGTGTTGTTCTTTGCTTTCGACTTTAGCGGGTTGTCCTAGGCCACCCCACTTTTGCTTGGTCCTTTTTTCAGTGGCTTGGGGGTACCTTTCCCTTACTTCTGATTCTCAGACCCAAAGTCTCTCTTCTTTTGTTTGAACTTCTGCTCAAACTTGGAAGCATATCGGTATGTCGCACCAAGCGAGGAGATGTTGAGGAACTACATCTCCTCTTGAATGTATCTATGCAGATAACTGCGTTATTTCAACAACAAATTTTTCTCCGAATATTTTATACCCAACTTTGTGCGTAGTGTATGAAATAGATTCGTCAGCTCATGCACATCTTGGTCCCTTTGATGCCGCAATGTATTCCATTGTATGTATTTGTCCTCATATCTTCCCAAGGGATAATACTGTTCCTTGATGGCATCTTAGAAAGAATTCCAAGTGGGTGCGACCGAGAATAGAGAGGGTTCCCCCTCGCTCTGTTTCTCCTAGTAGGTTTCCTACCAATCCTTGATATGGGGGGCGACTTTAAGGACTGCAAAAATAATCCTTTCTCGGTCAGAAAAGTCATGAACCAAGAAATATCCTTCTAAAAGATTCAACCATCTATCTACGACATCTGCATCTATTTTTCCCTCAAATATGGTAATGTCAAATTTTACTTGTACCTTAAAAGGAGTGGCACCTCCAGAGTGGTTGCTGGATGTAGATGCGCTGCCAGTGGGCACCCATTGAAGGATCTAGGCGAAGTTATCCATCATTGCGTTCCTTTGTTTCTCGAGGGCCTCCTCGAGCAATAATTTGATAGGATCTCTTGCTCCCTCATATTTCTTTTCTTCCCCCATGGGCGGTCATAGGGGTTTACGAGGCTAATCTTGCAATGGTTCAACCAGATCAAGCCCTAACTCCTTATACCCCGACCTCGTTGGGGACATGCAAAGAAGGATCGAGAAAAAGAAGACTTCTTTGATACCATTGGTCCAGATTTATGCAGGAACACAATGAAATAAAAAAATACACATAAACGCAGAGATGCTGTGGAAATAAAACTTCATTTCATTAACAACAAATGACTGAAATATGCTTACAGACAGAATGGAAATAAAATGGCTAGGGCACTAGTAGTTTATCTCTGAGAAGAGATGTGGCGGCTACTAGCCTCTGAACTCCCTGTTACAGTGAGGCTTGAAAGCCTATAAATTATTGAGAAACAATGGATAACCCTAAACACCTAAAAACCTAACCCTAGGAGATGAAATGCCAGAATATGGGCCCCGTCAGGGTAAATTGGTACATCAATTTCTTGGGGTTGTAGCTTTGGCATACTATCTCCCTTTGATGCACATGATACATCGTTAGAAATAATAATTCGAGGAATACACTGTTGACAGTGAATATCGAGTCCAGAATGGATATTCATTGGA
Source organism: Picea glauca (assembly GCA_000966675.3). Classification (NCBI taxonomy): domain Eukaryota; kingdom Viridiplantae; phylum Streptophyta; class Pinopsida; order Pinales; family Pinaceae; genus Picea; species Picea glauca. Next base: position 284,480 of record JZKD02S1899942.1, read on the forward strand.
GCATTTGATGCCAAAAAATGTCGTTTAGGGCCTCAAAATGGCTCTGGAAGTTCAGGACCCGAAAAACTGCTAAAAATAGTAAATTGTGCTACAATTAACGAAACTGAAAAACTGAAAGAAACAATGGTGTGGGTCCAAGTGGAATAGGTGGGTGGCCACCAATATCCACCTGGATCATTCCTCCCCCCTTAGGGAGCAATGGTCCCCATTGCTTTGAGCTCCTCCATGAGATGAGGAAACTTCTGTTGAACTTGGTCCTTGGTGAGTCACTTTCCCTGGTGAAGGAGTTGGCCTGCTTTGACAACTCGATATAGTCGGATCCTATGTTGGTGGGTGTTCTTGATCTGTGTGTCCATAATCCAATCAGTTATGGATTGTTCCATGCAATCTGGGTTTAACTCTGTTGGTGTCAGTTGTTATGTCGTGTTGTATGTGTCCAATAGATGTGGAAAGTAGGGTCGAAGGCGGTCCACATTGAACACTGGGTGCAGACCAAGGAATGGTGGAATACTGAGCTCAAAGGCATTATCCACTACATCCTTGGTGATGGTGTAGGGTCCATATCGGAGAAGAGGAATCTTGCGGTAGGGTCCAATGAGGTGCTCATTTTGCAAATGTAGCCACACTTTGTCGGCCACCTGGAAATTGTGTGGAACCCGATGTTGATCATGTCGCTGCTTTTACTTATTATTGGCTATGTCCAAAATTTCATGAACCTATTGGAAGATAAGTTGAATGCACTCAATGAAGTTGTTTTCCTTGTCATCCTCAAACTAGACATGGACTGAATCTGCCTGAGTAGCTGCAAATGGTATGGTTACGTCAATGGGATATAGTGGTTGGAATCCCAAGCCCGCCTGAAAGGGGTTGTGGTTGGTTGAGCTATGGAGAGCCCAGTTGTAGATGTGTTGTAATTAGGGGAGGATCTCATCCCATGTGTGTTGATTCTTTGAGTTGTACATGCGTAGAATGTGTACGATCATCTGGTTGACGACCTCTGTCTGGCCATCAATTTTAGAATGGGAAGATGTGGACTTGGTGAGCTTCGTGTCTAGCATCAACTAGAGGCTGGACCAAAATGTACTAAGGAACCTACTATCTCGATTTGAGATGATAGACTATGGGATCCCAAAGTGTACCCACACTCATTCAAAAAACAGTTTAGCAGTGGATTCTGGTGTGATATTATTCTTGCAGGCCATCATAATGGACATCTTCGAGAATCTGTCGATGACCACAAAAACAAAGTCATTTCCATGCTTAGTAGAAGGAAGGCCCGACATGTAATCCATAGATATGGATTCCCAAGGTCGACTAGGCATAGGCAGCGGAGTATAGTAGCCTTGCTTCTTGATAGTCGGTTTGGCAATGTCGCAAGCAGTGCAGGACTTGATGTACCTCCTGACATCCTATCGAAGGTTTGGCCAATAGAAATACTTTTTCAGTACTGCCACGATTTTATCGACCCTGAAATGCCTAGCGACCCGACTATAGTGCGCCTCCCAAATCATATTGGCACGCTCACTTGAAGGAACACAAAGGTGTCCCAGGTGACATAGAAGGGCATCCTGGAGGTGAAAATTAGGAAGTTGCTTACCCTCCAAGAGAGTATTGTATGTGTAATCAAATTCTGGATCACTTTTGTAGAGAAGCGACCAATCGAAAGTTGCATTCCCACAAGAGTTGAGCACCATGGTTAGCGCCATGATAGGTGGTCGGTTGAGGAAGTATGAAACATTATTGGTGCTTCCTTTCTTGTACTTAATGTTCAAATGAAATTGTTGCAGGTATGTGGACCACTTCTGATGGCGATCGTTTTGCAACTTCCCTTGTGTCTGTATGAACTGCAAGGGTCGGTGGTCTGTTTAGATGACCATTTCCTTTCCCAAAATGTAATGCTTCCATTTTTGGCAAGCTTGCACAATGGAATACATCTCTTTGTCATAACTGTGATACTTCCGAACTGTGTCGGAAAGTGTCTCACTATGATATGCCACTGGATTCCCCTGTTGAGTAAGAACCACCCCAATATCATAGTGAGAGCATCTGTCATGATCTCAAATGATTGTTTCAAGTCTGGTAATGTGAGCACTAGTGCAGAGCAGAGGTGATGCTTCAAATCTTCGAACTCCTTCTTTTGAGATTCAGACCAAAATAATTTTTCTTTCGCTCCTCCTTTGGTGACTTGACTCAAGGGCCAAGTGATATGAGAGAATCCCAACACGAACTTGCCGTAGAAATTGGCAATACCAATAAAGTTGTGGATCTCTGTTAGGGTGGTTGGGGCTGGCCAATCCTGAATGACTTGGATCTTGGTTGGATCCACATGCACCCCCTGTTCATCAATAATGTATCCCAAATACTAAACTTGGGTCATGCCAAAAGTCCACTTTTCCAAATTGGCACACAACTTGTATTACCGCAGTGTTTGGAGGACCTGTTGGATGTGGTGGAGGTGCTCTTCCCAAGTCAGGCTCAAGATCATAATGTCATCCAAGTACACCAATACAAATGAGTTGGTGAATGGTTGCAAGATGTCATCCATTAGCCTCATGAGGGTTGTAGGTCCATTCATCAACCCAAAAGGCATGACCAGCCATTCGAAAAGGCCCTCCTTGGATTTGAAGGAAGTCTTCCACACATTAGACAGTTCAATTGGTACCTGGTGACACCAAAACTTCAAGTCGATCTTGCTGAAATATTTCACTCCCTTGAGTTGGTCCAGAAGGTCATCAATCCATGGGATCAGGTACCTATTCCAGACAATGATCTTGTTCAGCGCCCGATAGTCAATGCAGAGTCTCCAAGTCCCATCCTTCTTCTGCACCAGCACGATCAGGCTCCCACAAGGTGATGAACTCGGCCGCATGTGACCTTTCTACAATATTTCTTGAATTTGCATCTTGATTTCATCATTCTCCAAAGCATAGCACCGATAGATTGGTCCATTGGACAGCGGTGCACCTGGGGTCAGATCGATGGGGTTCTTGACTTGGCAGTGTAGAGGCACCCCTGCGGGGGAGGTGAATATGTCCTCATACTCCTCCATGACCTTATCCATTTGTTGTTGTCGTGTAGAGGGGCCCTATCTAGAGGTCATGGCCATAGTCTTCTTCGTTCCCTCAGCGCAGATCATCAGGAAAACAAATTTCCTGGTTTTGGCAATGAGCATACTACATTTTTTTGCAGTAACCAAAGAGATGGATGTAGGTCGTGTTATTTTCGGTATCTTGTACAACATATTTCCCAAAGTAATAATAACAGCACGAGGCCTAGACTCATACACAGCATGTTGCCTCCACAACTATGGTTGGCCTAATAATACATTGTAAGCATCAAGAGGAGCAATGTCACATAATACCTCATCTGTGAAGGGCTTTATGTTGTAGGGAAGGTGGCATTGTTGGCTGACGCGGAGGTCACGTCCTTTGTATAGCCACCTGATGGTGTATGATTGTGGGTGTGTTGTGGTTGGAAAGCCTAGCCGTTTCACGACCTCTACTAAGATGAGGTTCTTCTAGCTCTCGCTCTTGACAATGTACTTCAACGGGGAACCCTTTACCCACATGTGGGAATGGAAGAGGCGCTCCACCTCCTCTGTATCTTCTAGTTCCTTCTTTTGTATCTTCGTGGTGGCAATGGTGGCATTGGGCTATGCATCGATAATCTTCTTCCCTCTATCATTCCCCTTGTCGGGTTCTGATTTAGAGTTGGAACCTGTATATGATTCAGAAGCCTTCAACTCAGCTACCAGTGAATTCTTGGCCCAAGAGTCACTTGTGTTGTGAGTGGGGCTCTTATGGAACTCACACCACTTCCACATGTCCTTTTTTTCTTTGTGGTGTTGTTATTTTATTGCGGCTTTGGAGGGTTGTCCTGGGCCGCCCCACTTTGTCTTGGTCCTTTGTTCAGCAGCTTGGGGGTACCTTTCCCTTGCTTCTACTTCTTAGACCCAAAGTCTCGCTTCCTCTGTTTGAACTTCTGCTCAATCTTGGCAGCATACCGGTATGCGACACCAAGCGAGGAGATTTTGAGGATCTCCATTTCCTCCTGAATGTATCTATTCTAAAAAATGTGGCACTTTAAAACCAAATGTTTCTCCAAATATTTGATACCCAAGTTTCTGCGTAGGTTATGAAACAGATTAGTCAGCTCATGCACATATTGGTCCCTTTGCTGCCACAGCGTAGTCCATTGTATGTATTTGTCCTCATAGCTCCCCACAAGATAATATTGTTCCTTGATGGCATATTAGAAATAATTCCAAGTGGGTATGACTGAGAACAAAGAGGGTTCCCCCTTGCTCTATTTCTCCCAGTAGGTTTCCCACCAATCCTTGACATGGGGGTTGGCTTTAAGGTGTGAAAAAATAATCCTTTCTCGGTCAGAAAAGTCATGAACCGAGAAATATCCTTCTAACAGATTCAACCATATGTATACGACATTTGCATCTATTTTTCCATCAAATATGGGAATGTCAAATTTTACTTGTACCTTAAAATGAGTGGCGCCTCCAAAGTGGCTGCTAGATGTAGATGTTCTACCAGTGGGCACCCATTGAAGGATCTGGGCAAAGTTGTCCATCATCATGTTCCTTTGTTTCTCAAGGGCCTCCTTCAGAAATAATTTGATAGGATATCCTGCTCCCTCATATTTATTTTCTTTCCCCATGGGCGGTCATCGAAGTTTACGAGGGTGATCATGCAACGCTTCAACCAGATCAAGCCCTAACTCCTTATACCTCGACCTCGTTGGGGACATGCAAAGAAGGATCGAGAAAGAGAAGACTGATATGATACCACTGATCTGGATTTATGTAAGAACACAATGAAATACAGAAATACACATAAATGTAGAGATGCAGCGGAAATAAAACTTCATTTCATTAACAACAAATGACTGAAATATGCTTACAGACAGAATGGAAATAAAATGGCTAGGGCTTTGGTATCTTATCTCTAAGAAGATATGTGGTAGCTACTGGCCTATGAACTCCCTGTTACAATGAGGCTCGAAGGCCTATATATTATTGAGAAACAATGGAAAACCCTAAACATCCAAAAACCTAACCCTGGGAGATGAAACGCTAGAATATGGGCCCCGTCGGGGTAAATTGTTACATCAATTTCCCGGGGTCGTAACTTTGACATACTATCTCCCTTTGATGCACATGATACATTGTTAGAAATATATATCCAAGGAATACACGGTTGACAACAAATATCGATTCTAGAACATAATTATATCCATCGGGGCATTTGATGTGAAAAATGTCGTTTAGGGCCTCCAAACAACTCCAGAAGTTCAGGACCCAAAAACTGATAAAAATAGTAAATTTTTCTACAATTAAGGAAACTTAAAAACTGAAAGAAACAATGCTATGGGTCCAAGTGGAATAGGTGGGTGGCCACCAATATCCACCTAGATCATTGCTTCCCCCTTAGGAAGCAATGGTCCCCATTGCATTGAGTTCCTCCATGAGATGAGGAAAGTTATGCTAAACATGGTCCCTGGTGAGCCACTTTCCCTGGTGAAGGAGTTGGTCGGATTTGAAAACTCGATATACTCGGATCCTCTACTGGCAGGTGTTCTTGATCTCTGTGTCCATAATCCAATCAGTTTTGGCTTGTTCCATGCAATCTGGGTTTAACTTTGTTGGTGTGAGTTGTTCTGCCATGTCAGATGTGTCCAATAGAGGTGGAAAGTAGGGTCAAAGGTGGTCCACATTGAACATTGGGTGAAGACCAAGGAATCGTGGAATACTGAGATAAAAGGCATTGTCCCCTATAGCCTTGGTGATGGTATAGCGCCCATATCAGAGTGGGAGAATCTTGCGGTAGGGTCCAGTGAGGCGCTCCTTTTGCAAATGTAGGAACACTTTGTCAACCACCTGGAATTTATGTGGCACCCGATGTTGATCATGTCGCTACTTGTACTTAGCACTGGCTATGTCCAAGATGTCATGAACCTATTAGAGGATGTGTTGAATGTTCTCAATGAAGTTGTTTTCCTTGTCAGCCTCATACTGCACATGGACTGACTCTGCTCGAGTAGACACAAATGGCATGGCTACGTCAATGGGACATAGTGGATGGAATCCCAAGCCCACCTGAAAGGGGCTATGGTTGGTTGATCTATGGAGAGACCGTTTGTATTTGTGTTGTAATTAGGGGAGGCTCTCATCCCATGTGCGTGGATTCTTGGATTTCTACATGCGCAAAATGTGTACGATCATCCGGTTGATGACCTCTGTTTGGCCATCAATTTGCAGATGGAAAGATGTGGACTTGGCGAGCTTGGTGTCCAACATTGACCAGAGGCTGGACCAAAATGTACTGAGGAACCTATTGTTCCGATCTGAGATGATATACTGTGGGATCCCAAAGTGTACCCACACTCATTCAAAAAATAGTTTAGCAGTGCCTTCTGGTGTGATATTCTTCTTACAGACCATCATAATGGACATCTTTGAGAATCTGTCGACGACCAAAAAACCACAGTCATTACCACTCTTAGTAGAAGGAAGCCCTGACATGTAATCCATGGAGATGGATTCCCAAGGTCGACTAGGGGTAGGCAACAGAGTATAGAGGCCTTGCTTCTTGATGGTCAGTTTGACAATGGTGCAAGAAGTGTTGGACTTGATGTACTTCCTGACATCCTCTCAAAGGTTCGCCCAATAGAAATGCTTTTTCAATACTGCCACTATTTTCTTGACCCCAAAATGTCCAGCGACCCGACGTACTGCGCCTCCCAAATCACCTTAGCACGCTCACTTGAAGGAACACAAAGGTGTCCCAGATGACATAGTAAGGCATCCTGGAGGTGAAAATTAGGAACTTTCTGACCCTCCAATAGTATATTGTATGTGTGGCCAAATTCTGGATCACTTTTGTAGAGAAGCGGCCAATCGAAAGTCTCCCACCCACAAGAGTTGAGCACCGTGGTTAGCGCCATGATAGGTGGTTGGCTGAGGCAGTCTGCAACATTATTGGTGCTTCCTTTCTTTTACTTAATGTTCAAATGAAACTATTGCAGGTATGTGGACCACTTCTGATGGTGATCATTCTGCAACTTTCATTCTGTCTATATGAACTACAAGGGTCGGTGGTCTATGTGAATGATCGTTTCCTTTCCTAAAATGCAATGCTTCTATTGTCGGCAAGCCTGCATAATAGAATACATCTCTTTGTCATAAGTGGGATACTTCTGAACTATGTTGGAAAGTGTCTCACTGTGATATTCCATTGGATGCCCCTGTTGAGTAATAATTGCCCCAATAGCATAGTCAGAGGCATCTATCTCGATCTCAAATGGTTGTTTCAAGTCTGGTAATGTGAGCACTAGTGCAGAGAAGAGGTGATGCTTCAACTCTTTGAACTCTTTCTTTTGAGATTCAGAAAAAAAGAATTTTTCTTTCACTCCTCCCTTGGTGACTTGACTCAAGGGCTAAGTGGTATGAGAGAATCCCAACACGAACCTGCGGTAGAAATTGGCAAGACCCAAAAAGTTGCAGAGCTCTGTTAGGATGGTTGGGGCTGGCCAATCCCGAATGACTTGGATCTTGGCTGGATAAACATGCACCCCACGCTCACCAATAATGTATCCCAGATACTGAACTTGGGTCATGTCAAAAGTGCACTTCTCCAAATCGGCACACAACTTGTGTTACCGCAGTGTTTGGAGGACCAGTCGGATGTTGTGGAGGTGCTCTTCCCAAGTCTGAATGAAGATTAGAATTTCATCCAAGTACACCACTACAAATGAGTTGGTGAATGGTCACAACATGTCATCCATTAGCCTCGTGAAGGTTGTAGAGGCATTCGTCAACCAAAAAGGCATGACCAGCCATTCGAAAAGGCCCTCCTTGGATTTGAAGACAGTCTTCCACACATTAGAGGGTTCGATTGGTACATGGTGATACCCAGACTTCAAGTCGATCTTGCTGAAATATTTCACCCCCTTGAGTTTGTCCAGAAGGTCATCAATCCATGGGATCAGGTACCTATTCCAAACAGTGATCTTTGTCAGTGCCCGATAGTCAATGCAAAGCCTCAAAGTCTCATCCTTCTTTTGCACCAGCACGATCAAGCTCCCACAGGGCGATGAACTCGACCGGATGTGAACTTTCTGCAACAAATCCTAAATCTGGATCTTGATTTCATCATTCTCCATAACAAAGGGATGATAGATTGGTCCATTGGGCAACGACTCACCTGGGGTCAGATCGATGTGGTGCTTGACCTAGTAGTGTAGACGCACCCCTATGGGGGAGGTGAAGATGTCCTCATACTCCTCCATGAACTTATCCATATTTTGTTGTTGTGCAGAGGGGTCCTATCTGGTGGTCGTGGCCACAATATTCTTCCTTCCCTGAGGGTGGATCATCAGGAAAACAAATTTCCTGGTTTTGGCAATGAGCTTATTGCATTGTTTTGTAGTAACCAAAGAGATGGATGTAGGCGGTGCTATTTTCGGTATCCTGTACAATGTATTTCCCAAACTAATAATAACAACATGTGGTATGGAATCATACATATCATGTCACTTCCACAACTATGGTTGGCCTAATAATACATTGGAAACATCGAGAGGAGCAATGTCACATAATACCTCATCCATGAAGGGCTTGATGTCGTAGGGAAGGTGGCATTGTTGGCTGACGTGAAGGTCACGTCCTTGTTGCAGCCACTCGATGGTGTATGGTTGTGGGTGTGTTGTGGTCAAAAATCCCAGTCATTTCATGACCTCTACTGATATGAGGTTCTTTTGTCTCTCGCTGTCGACAATGAACTGCAACGGGAAACCCTTTACCCACATCTCGGAATGGAATATGCACTCCACCTCCTCTGGATATTTTGGATCCTTCCTCTAGATATTCATGGTGGATACAGTGGCATTGGGCTCCACATCGATAATTTGCTTCCCTCTATCATTCCCCTTGTCGATTTATGATTCAGAGTCGGAGCCTGTATACAATTCATAAGCCTTCAACTCGGCTACTAATGATTGCTTGGCCCGACACTCACTTGTGTTGTGAGTGGAGATCTTATGGAACTCACACCACTTCCCCGTGTCCTTTTTTAGCTTCATGGTGTTTCTCTTTGCTTGCGGCTTTGGTAGGTTGTTCTGGGCCACCCCTATTTGGCTTGGTCCTTTGTTCGGTGGCATGGGGTTACCTTTCACTTGCTTCTGATTCTTAGACCCAAAGTCTCGCTTCTTCTGTTTGAACTTTTTCTCAATCTTGGCCACATACCAATATGTCGCACCAAGTGAGGAGATGTTGAGGAACTCCATTTCCTCTTGAATGTATCTATGTAGACAAATGTGGTATTTTAACACCAAATGTTTCTTTGAATCTTTGATACCCAACTTTGTGCATAGGGTATGAAACAGATTCATCAGCTCATGCACATCTTGGTCCGTTTGTTACCGTAGCATAGTCCATTGTATGTATTTGTCCTCATAGCTCCCCATGGGATAATATTGTTCCTTTATGGTGTCTCAGAAATAATTCTAAGTGGGTGAGACCGAGAACAGAGAGGGTTCCCCCTCATTTTGTTTCTCTCAGTAGGTTTCCCACCAGTCCTTGACATGGGGGGCGGCTTTAAGGAGTGCAAAAATAATCCTTTCTCGGTCGGAAAAGTCATGAACCGAAAAATATTCTTCTAACAGATTCAACCATTTGTCTACGACATATGCATCTATTTTTCCCTCAAATATGGGAATGTAAAAGTTTACTTGTACCTTAAAAGGAGTGGCGCCTCCAGAGTGGTTGTTGGATGTAGATGCGCTGCTAGTGGGAACCCGTTGAAGGATTTGGAAAAATTTGTCCATCATTGCGTTCCTTTGTTTCTCGAGGGCCACCTTGAACAATAATTTGACAGGATTTCCTGCTCCCTCATATTTCTTTTCTTCCCCCATGGGTGGTTGTTAGGGTTTACGAGGCTGATCTTGCAACGGTTCAACCAGATCGAGCCCTAACTCCTTATACTCTGACCTCGTTGGGGACATGTAAAGAAGGATCGAGAAAGAGAAGACTGCTCTAATACCACTGATTCAAATTCATCTAGGAACACAATGAAATATAGAAATACACATAAACACAGAGATGCAGTGGAAACAAAACTTCATTTCATTAACAACAAATGATTGAAATATGCTTACAGACAGATTGAAAATAAAATGGCTAGGGCACTGGTAGCTTATCTCTGAGAAGAGATGTGGCGGATATTGGCCTCTAAAATCCCTATTACAATGAGGCTCGAAGGCATATATATTATTGAGAAATAATGGAAAGACCTAAACATCCAAAAACCTAACCTTGGGAGATGAAAGGCCCGAATATGGGCCCCCTTGGGGTAAATTGGTACATCAATTTTTCGGGGTCGTAACTTTGGCATACTATCTCCCATTGATGCACATGATACATTGTTAGAAATATATATCTGAGGAATACACTGCAGATAGATAATATCAATTCCAGAATGGACTTATATCCTGTGGAGCATTTGATGCCAAAAAACGTCGTTTAGGACCTCAAAAAGGCTCCGGAAGTTCAGGACCCGAATAACTGCTAAAAATAGTAAATTGTTTTACAATTAAGGAAACTAAAATACTGAAAGAAACAATGGTTTGGGTCCAAGTGAAATAAATGGGTGGCCACCAATATCCACCTGGATCATTCCTCCCCCCTTAGGAAGCAATGGTCCCCATTGCGTTGAGTTTCTCCATGAGATGAGGAAACTTCTGTTGAACTTGGTCCTTGGTGAGACACTTTCCCTTGTGAAGGAGTTGGCCTTCTTTGACAACTCGATATAGTCGGATCCTCTACTAGCGAGTGTTCTTGATCTATGTCTCCATAATTCGATTAGTTATGTTTTGTTCTATGCAATCTGGGTTTAACTATGTTGGTGTGAGTTGTTCTGCCACGTCGGATGTGTCCAATAGAGGTGGAAAGTAGGGTCGATGGAAATCCACATTGAACACTGGGTACATAACAAGGAATGGTGGAATACTGAGCTCAAAGACATTGTCCCCTACAGCCTTGGTGATGGTGTAGGGACCCTATCGGAGCGAGCAAATCTTGCAGTAGGGTCCAGCGAGGCACTCCTTTTGCAAATGTAGCCACACTTTGTTGCCCACTTGGAAGTTGTGTGGCACCCGATGTTGATCATGTCTCTGCTTGTACTTAGCATTAGCTATGTCCAATATGTCATGAACCTATTGGTGGATGTGTTGAATGTGCTCATGAAGTTGTTTTCCTTGTCAGCCTCAGACTGGAAATGGACTGAATCTTCCTGAGCAGCCGCAAATGGCATGGCTACATCAATGGGACATATTGGCTGGAATCCAAAGCCCGCCTGAAAGGGGTTGTGGTTGGTTGAGCTATGGAGATCTTGGTTGTCGTTGTTTTGTGATTAGGCAAGGGTCTCATCTCATGTGTGTTGATTCTTTGAGTTGTACATGCGCAGAATGTGTATGATCATCTAGTTGACGACCTCTGCCTGGACATCAATTTGCGGTTGGAAAGATATGGACTTGATGAGCTTGGTGTCCAGCATCGACCAGAGGCTAGACCAAAATGTATTGAGGAACCTATTGTCCCAATCTAAGATGATAGAGTGTGGGATCCCAAAGTGTACCCACACTCGTTCAAAAAATAGTTTAGGAGTGGCTTCTACTGTGATATTATTCTTCGAGGCCATCATAATGGACATCTTTGAGAATCTGTTGATGACCACAAAAACACAGTTATTTCCATGCTTAGTAGAAGGAAGGCCCGACATGTAATCCATGGAGATGGATTCCTAAAGTCGACTATGGGTAGTCAACAGAGTATAGAGGCCTTGCTTCTTGATGGTCAGTTTGGAAATGGCGCAAGCAGTGCAAGACTTGATCTACTTCCCGACATTCTATCAAAGCTTCGGCCAATAGAAATACTTTTGAAGTACTGCCATGATTTTCTCCACCCCAAAATTCCCAATGACCTGACTGTAGTGAGCCTTCCAAACCATCTTGGCACACTCACTTGAAGGAACACAAAGATGCCCCAGATGACATAGTAGGGAATCCTGGAGGTGAAAATTAGGAATTTGCTTACCCTCCAATAGCGTATTGTATGTGTGGCTGAATTTTGGATCACTATTGTAGAGAAGTAGCCAATCGAAACTCTCCTGACCACAAGAGTTGAGTACCATGGTTAGCGCCATGATAGGTCATCGGCTGAGGCAATCTGCAACATTATTGGTGCTTCCTTTCTTGTGTTGAATGTTCAAGTGAAACTGTTGTAGGTATGTGGGCCACTTCTGATGGTGATCGTTCTGCAACTTCCCTTGTGTCTGTATGAATTGCAAGGGTCAGTGGTCTGTGTGGATTACCGTTTCCTTTCCCAAAATGCAATGCTTCCATTGTCGGAAATCCTGTACAATAGAATACATCTCTTTTTCATAAGTGGGATACTTTCATACTGTGTCGAAAAGTGTCTCACTGTGATATGCGACTGGATGCCCCTGTTAAGTAAGGACCACCCCAATAGCATAGTCAGAGGCATCTGTCTCGATCTCAAATGGTTGTTTCAAGTCTGGTAATGTGAACACTGGTGTAGAGCAGAGGCGATGCTTCAACTCTTTGAACTCCTTCTATTGAGATTCAGACCAAAAGAATTTTTCTTTGCTCCTCCCTTGGTGACTTGACTCAAGGGATAAGTGATATGAGAGAATCCCAACACGAACCTACCGTAGAAAATGGCAAGACCCAAAAAGTTGCGAAGCTCTGTTAGGGTGGTTGGGGCTGGCCAATCCCGAATGACTTGGATGTTGGTTGGATCGGCATGCACCCCCCACTCATCAATAATGTATCCCAGATACTGAACTTGTGTCATGACAAAAGTGCACTTCTCCAAATTGGCTCACAACTTGTGTTACCACAATGTTTGGAGGACCTGTTGGATGTGGTGGAGGTTCTCTTTTCAATTCTGGCTGAAGATCCAAACGTCATCCAAGTACACCACCACAAATGAGTTGGTGAATGGTCACAACATGTCGTCCATTAGCCTCATGAAGGTTGCAGGGGCATTCGTCAACCCGAAAGGCATGACCAACCATTAGAAAAGGCCCTCCTTGTATCTGAAGGCAGTCTTCCACACATCAGAGGGTTTGATTGGTACCTGGTGATACCCAGACTTCAAGTCGATCTGGCTGAAATATTTATCCCCCTTGAGTTGGTCTAGAATTTCATCAATCTGTGGGACTAGGTACCTATTCCAAACAGTGATCTTGTTCAACACCCGATAGTCAATGGAGAGTCTCCAAGTCCCATCCTTCCTCTGCACTAGCACGATCAGGCTCCCACGGAGCAACGAACTTGGCCAGATGTGACCTTTCTGCAATATCTCTTGAATCTGCATATTGATTTCGTCATTCTCCATAACAGAGCATCGATAGATTGGTCCATTGGGCAAGGGCTCACCTGGGGTCAGATCGATGGGGTGCTAGACTTGGCAGTGTAGAGGAACCCCTGTGGGGGAGGTGAAGATGTCCTCGTACTCCTCCACAACCTTATCCATCTATTGTTGTCGTGAAAATGGGCCTTGTGTGGAGGTCATGGCCACAGTCTTCTTCAAGCCCTGAGGGCGGATCATCAGGAAAACAAATTTCCTAGTTTTGGCAATGAGCTTACTACATTGTTTTGCAGTAACCAAAGAGATGAATGTAGGCGGTATTATTTTCGGTATCCTGATCAACTTGTTGCCCAAAGTAATAATAAGAACACGAGGCCTGGAATCATAAATGACATGTCACTTCCACAAGTATGGTTGGCCTAATAATACGTCATAAACATCAAGAGGAGAAATGTCACATAATACCTCATCCATGAAGGGCTTGATGTTGTAGGGAAGGCGACATTCTTGGCTAACGCGGAGGTCCTGTCCTTGGTGCAGCCACCCGATGGTGTATGGTTATGGGTGTGTTGTGGTCGGCAAGACCAACCAATTCATGACCTATACTGAGATGAGGTTCTTCTGGCTCCTGCTATCGATAATGAACTACAATGGGGAACCCTTTACCCACATCTGGGAATGAAAGAAGCGCTCCACCTCCTCTGTATCTTATGGTTCCTTCTTCTGGATCTTCGAGGTGGCAACGGTGGCATTGGGCTCTGCATCGATAATATGCTTACCTCTATCATTACTCTTGTCATGTTTTGATTCAGAGTCATAGCCTGCATATGATTCAGAAGCCTTCAACTCAGCTACCAGGGACTTCTTGGCCCGACACTCGTGTTGTGAGTGTAGCTCTTATGGAACTCACACCACTTCCCTGTGTCCGTTTTTGGCTTCATGGTGTTTTTCTTTGCTTGCTGATTTGGCGGGTTGTCTTTGGCCGCCCCACTTTGGCTTGGTCCTTTGTTCGACGGCTTGGGGGTACGTTTCCCTTGCTTCTGATTCTAAGACCCAAAGTCTCGCTTCTTAAGTTTGAACTTCTGCTCAATCTTGGCAGCATACTGGTATGCCACACCAAGCGAGGAGATATCGAGTAACTCCATTTCCTCTTGAATGTATCGATGCAGACAACTGCGGTACTTTAAAACCAAAATTTTCTCTGATTCTGTGATACCCAACTTTGTGCATAGGGTATGAAACAGATTCGTGAGCTCATGCACATCTTGGTCCCTTTGCTGCCGCAACGTAGTCCATTTTATGTATTTGTCCTCATAGCTCCCCCTGGGATAATATTGTTCCTTGATGGAGTCTCAGAAAGAATTCCAATTAGGTGCGACCAAGAATAGAGAGTGTTCCCCCTCGCTCTATTTCTCCTAGTAGGATTCCCTCCAGTCATTGACATGGCGGGCGGCTTTAAGGAGTGAAAAAATAATCCTTTCTCGGTCGGAATAGTCATGAACCGAGAAATATCCTTCTAACAGATTCAACCATATGTCTACGACATTTGCATCTATTTTTTCCTCAAATATGGGAATGTCAAAGTTTACTTGTACCTTATAAGGAGTGGCACCTCCAGAGCGGTTGTTGGATGTAGATGCGTTGTCAGTGGGCACCCATTGAAGGATATGGTTAAAGTTTTCCATCATCACGTTCCTTTGTTTCTTGAGGGCCTCCTCGAGCAATAATTTGATAGGATCTCTTGAACCCTCATATTTATTTTCTTCCCCCATGGGTGGTCGTCAAGGTTCACAAGAATGATCTTGCAACGGTTCAACTAGATCGAGCCCTAACTCCTTATACCCTGACCTCGTTGGGGACATGCAAAGAAGGATCGAGAAAGAGAAGACTGCTCTGATACCATTGATACAGATTTATGCAACAACACAATGAAATACAGAAATACGCATAAACACAAAGATGCAGCGGAAATAAAACTTCATTTCATTAACAACAAATGAATGAAATATGCTTACAGACAGAATGGAAATAAAATGGCTAGGGCGCTGATAGCTTATCTCTTAGAAGAGATGTGGCAGCTACTGGCCTCTGAAATCCCTATTACAATGAGGCTCGAAGGCCTATATATTATTGAGAAATAATGGAAAACCCTAAACATCCAAAAACCTAACCCTAGGAGATGAAACGCCAAAATATGGGCCACGTCACCATAAATTAGTACATCAATTTCCCGAGGTCGTAACTTTGGCATACTATCTCCCTTTGATGCACATGATACATCGTTAGAAAGATCTATCCGAGGAATAAATTGTCAAAAGAGAATATCAAGTCTAGAATGGACTTATATATGCCACAACATTTGATGCCAAAAAACGTTGTTTGGGGCCTCAAAACGGCTCCAAAAGTTCAGGACCCAAAAAACTACAAAAAATAGTAAATTGTGCTACAATTAAGGAAACTGAAAAACTAAAGGAAACGATGGTGTGGGTCCAAGTGGAATAGGTGGGTGGCCACTAATATCCAACTAGATCATTCCTCCCCCCTTAGGTTGGTTTGGCAATGGCGCAAGAAGTGCATGACTTGATGTACTTCCCGACATCCTGTCAAAGGTTCGGCCAATAGAAATACTTTTGGGGTACTGCCACGATTTTCTCCACCCCGAAATGCCCAGTGACCCAACTGTAGTGCGCCTCCCAAATCATCTTCGCATGCTTTCTTGAAGGAACACAAAGGTGCCCTAGATGACATAGCAGGGCATCCTGGAGGTGAAAATTATGAACTTACTTACCCTCCAAGAGCGTATTTTATGTGTGGTCGAATTGTGGATCACTTTTGTAGAGAAGTAGCCAATTGAAAGTCTCGTTCCCACAAGAGTTGAACACCGTGATTAGTGCCATGATAGGTGGTCAGTTGAGGGAGTCTGCAACATTATTGGTGCTTCCTTTCTTGTACTTAATGTTCAAATGAAACTGTTGCAGGTATGTGGACCACTTTTGATGGAGATCATTCTGCAACTTCCCTTGTGTCTGTATGAACTTCAAGGGTCAGTGGTCTGTGTGGATGACCGTTTCCTTTCCCAAAATGTAATGCTTCCATTGTCGGCAAGCCTACACAATGGAATACATCTCTTTGTCATAAGTGGGATACTTTCGGACTGTGTCGGAAAGTGTCTCATTGTGATATGCCATTGGATGCCTCTGTTGAGTAAGGACCACCCCAATAGCATAGTCAGAGTCATCTATCTCGATCTCAAATAGTTGTTTCAAGTCTGGTAATGTGAGCATTGGTGCAGAGCAGACACGATGCTTCAACTCTTCAAATGGCTTCTATTGAGATTCAATCAAAATAATTTTTCTTTCTCTCCTCCCTTGGTGACTTGACTCAAGGGCTAAGTGATATGAGAGAATCCCAACACGAAGCTACGGTAGAAATTGGCAAAACCCAAAAAGTTGCAGAGCTCTGTTAGGGTGGTTGGGGCTGGACAATCCCGAATGACTTGGATCTTGGCTGGATCCACATGCACCCCTGACTCATCAATAATGTATCCCAGATACTGAACCTGGGTCATGCCAAAAGTGCACTTCTCCAAATCGGCACACAACTTGTGTTACCGCAGTGTTTGGAGGACCTGTCACATGTGGTGGAGGTTCTCTTCCCAAGTCTAGCTAAAGATCATAATTTCATCCAATCACACCACTACAAATGAGTTGGTGAATGGTCGCAAGATGTTTTCCATTAGCCTCTTGAAGGTTGCAGGGGCATTCGTCAACCCGAAAGGCATGACCAGCCATTCGAAAAGGCCCTCCTTCAATTTGAAGGTAGTCTTCCACACATCAAAGGGTTTGATTGGTACTTGGCGATACCCAGACTTGAAGTCGATGTTGCTGAAATATTTCACCCCCTTGAGTTGGTCCAGAAGGTCATCAATCTGTGGGATTAGGTACCTATTCTAGACATTGATCTTGTTTAGCACCTGATAGTCAATGCAGAATCTCCAAGTCCCATCCTTCTTTTTCACCAGCATGATCGGGCTCCCAGAGGGCAATGAACTTGATCGGATGTGACCTTTCTGCAACAACTCGTGAATCTGTGTCTTTATTTTGTCATTCTCCATAACAAAGAGCCGATAGATTGTTCCATTGGGTAGCGACGCAACTGGGGTTAGATCGATGGGGTGCTTGACCTGGCAGTGTAGAGGCTATTGGAAAACTGAGAGGGGGGGTGAATCAGTTGTTACTATGATTAAACAATTATAACCATTTTTAAATTCATTACAAAACTCTCAATGATGATCACAATAAATAAACAGTAGAGTATTATACATCAATCACACACATGTACAATAAAGAGACAGATATTCCTGAGGAAACCCATAAAGGGTGAAAAATTCTTCTTCTTTATATGATAATTATCTTCTGTACATTATCATTCTTATGAGCACCAACTCATAATAAGGCTACCACATCTATTTTGCAAGACACTACTTGCTGAGAGTGTCAACTCTTTGGTTTCTCTAGCACCCACTAGAAGGAAGTACCAACTCCCTAAATGTTCCAGCACCAACTGGATGGAAGCACCAACTTCCAATCATATAGGCACCGACCTATATATCAGAGAACTAATGTTCTCCCTTGCACCAGCCTACCACCCTAGTTTCTCTAGATGCAACCAGATGGAAGATATAATTTCTTGCATTCAAGCACCTACTTGAAACTCTGAGGACAACAGTCCTCCCTAGCACCTCCCATCCACCCTGAAATATACAACTTTGCTTTCTGTGAATTTGTTACAGTGATTCAATAGTTTTTATTGGCTTACTAGGCTTATCATTGTTCTTCTATGCTACTATGCTCTGCTAGCATCAGTGTCTTCCTGCTTGCATCCTCTTCAACTTTTTGATCTTCTCCTCTGTCTCAGCATGCACACCTCGACTTTCTCTTCTTCTCACGGATATGCATTTCTATTATTTTCTTATTATATGCTTCAGCTACTACACCTCATGCTTCTACACGCATGCACTACTAACAACAACAGTGACACGATCCCTTCTCTGTTCTCCATTTTTATAGTCTCAGTGCACCTTGTGCCTTCTGCATGCACTATGCCACTGCATACCATCCCTACATTTATCATGACTCCCACTTCTCATGTTGTCCTTTGGCTTCACTTGCTGTAACAGTTTTCGACCCCCTTCCATATGTCAGTTGACTCTATGATGAGTCTACACTCCGCTGGCAGTGGCCTCGAGACTCTTCGTCTTATCTGTCGATCACCCTTAACACTCTTTGAATTCTCTGACAGACACCATCACTTCATTCTGGAAGTTACAACCAGTCAAGTATGGCTTCTTTGGTTGTTGGATTCTTTGAATGATTGAGATCTTGCTGGAAGGCGAAACCAGAGATCAACGGTTCCTCATGAATGATCCCTACGTGAACTGGCACCAGGCGCGGGATGTCTCTCCAAAAGACCATTGGCTGTGACCACTGGCCTAATCAAAAAGGCGCTTCACAACTTGTGTTTCAGGGATTCTGTCATGAGTCTCCTTGACTCCTTCCTCTGGAATTCTCGATACCCGTAGTGGAGCCTATTTATGCTAGCACCTTCCATTCACATGACCACCGACGATGACCAAGCATTTTTCCATAAAGGGATTTCGCAATTCATAATTTGGGAATCTTATGTTGAGGCATCTCAACTCTCCCATGTAACAATCCCTGAAATGTAACTTAGCAAACGCTAGCTCCTTCCCCTCACATGACAACCGGCGGTGACCACAGCCTATGCTAGAAGGCATTTCTCATTTTGCATTTTGGGGATTCTCTGATGAGTTGTCTGGACTCTCCATGTTACGAACTCTGAAATAGAGCTTGGCTTCTCTAGCTCTTCTCTCCAGCTCTCGACGATGTGACCATGAGATATGACTACTGGCTAGCCATTTGAGTGCTTCTCTCTTTAGATCAACAGTCCATGATACGTGGTAATCAGATGGCTATCCTCTGCCCTAGAACTTCAGCTTTCAGGACTTTGAGGGAGTGTTGATGATAAAACTCTCAAAACTAAACTCCTGGAATGACATCACTCGATGACATGACATGATCTGTGTGGCTACCACGTGTCACTCAGAATTGTGATTTCCAGGTTCTTGAAATGTCGAATCATCTTGACACTTGTTGTTGTCTAATCGTGCTACGTGTCATTGTTGACGTATTCTTCCACCTTTCCTTTATGATGTGGTCTGCCACATTCACCTCCTGGATCTGACAACCCAGATTCGTCCTTGATCCAACAACTAGGATTATTTCGCAATTTCGCATATCTCGAGTTTGAGAGGTTAGGGAACCCCGTTCCTTTAACTTTCCAGTCAGCAAAAGGATGATCTTTTGCCATGTGTCCTTCTTGGATCGACGGTCTAGATTTGTCCTCGATCCAACGGCTGATATTATATCGTGATTTCGCATATTGCAAGTTCAAGAGGTTAGGGAACCTCCTTCCTTTGACCTTTTAGTCAATGAAATGTTGATCTTTAGACACGTGTCCTTCTTGAATCGAAGTTCTAGATCATTTCATGATCTCGCATATCGTGAGTTCAAGGGGTTAGAGAACTTCCTTCCTTTGACTTTCCAATCAGTGAAATGTTGATCTGTGACTACGTGTCTAGCCCGAAGATGGATGGACCTCCTGCTTTCGTAATTTTGTAAGCCCACTTCTCCTTTCACTTTATATAATGTGTAGGTTCTCCTGGATCCAACGACGGTCAAACCCCGTGCTGGGATCTAACGCCTGAGATCTGTGCTCTCCTCCTGTCTAGACTTACAATGTCTTTCGAGCCTATTTTCCATCGTTGTACTTGCCATCATTGTTTTTTCCATCAATGAAAATCTCACTCCCAACTATAAACCTTCCAATAATATCCCCCTTTGGCATTGATGGCAACCTCGAACAGTTGCGCTAATCTGTTTGGACCTCTAGCTATAGCATCCCGTCTAGACCACTCTAGTCCTTTTCTCCCCCTTTGACATCAATGTCAAAGAAAACATGCTCCCCCTGAGCTATTGCAGTACTTCGTCAGAGGTATCAGATATGAAACCTACACATAATCCACCTAACAAGATGGACTCTCTTAGGTGTGAGACGAGATGACACCCAGCTTCTGACGAAGATATTCAAATGGTGTCTTGGCTAGGGGTTTAGTAAAGATGTCTGCAATTTGTCCTGTAGTTGGAATGTAATGAACCTGAACAATCTGATTGGAGACCTGCTCTCTTAGAAAATGGCATTTTGTGGGAATGTTCTTGGTTTTGGAGTGGAATACAGGATTCTTTGACACACTTATAGCACTAGTGTTATCACAATGAATTAGGATATGTGTAGTATATTTTACCTCCAAATTTGCAAGTGTCTGAATCATCCATAATACCTGAGTGCAACAAGTAGCAGTAGCAATGTACTCTGCCTCTGTAGTTGATAAAGAAATGGAACCTTTCTTTTTACTCAACCACGCTACTAGAGAATCTCCTAAGAAGAACGAACCTCCACTCGTTCTTTTCCTTTCATCCATGCAGTTATCCCAAACAGCATCTGAGTAGACTGATAATTGAAAAATCTGATTCTTAGGATACCATATGCCATAGTTCATTGTTTCTTTCAAATATCTGAATAATCTTTTGACAGCTAGCAAATGACTTTGTTTGGGTCTTGCCTGATACCTTCCTACTATTCCAACAGCATGCATTATGTCTGGACGGGATGTTGTGATATACAATAGGCTGCCTATCATTGACCTATACTAACTTTGATCAACATCAGGTGATTCATCATCCTTTCTTAATTTGCATCCAGTAACCATAGGTGTGCCCACAGGTTTAGAATCTTCCATTTGAAACCTTTGTCTTGGAGATACTTATCCAGTCTATAATATCAAGCATGAGGAGCTTGTTTTAACCCATATAAGGCTTTCTTTAGCTTCCATACTAGGTCAGGATTATCTATCAGTTTGAAACCCTCCGGTTGTTCCATATAAGCTTCTTCTTTTAAATCTCCATTTAGAAATGCTAACTTGACATCCATTTGATAAACTTTAAACCTTTTATGACAAGCATAGGCAAGAAATATTCTGATCGCTTCTAGTCTTGCTACTGGCGCAAATTTTTCATCAAAATCCAGTCCTTCTATTTGAGCATAGCCCTTACAGACCAATCTTTATTTGTTCCTGACAACTTGTCCCTTCTCATTCATTTTGTTCTTAAAGATCTATTTGGAACCAATGATAATTTTACCTTCGGGTCTAGGAACCATCTCCCACGTATTTTTTTTCTCAATCTAATCAAGTTCATCATTCATGGCTTGAACCCAATGGTCATATTTGCTAGCTTCATTAAAATTCTTGGGTTCCAACATGGATATGAAGGCTATATGTGATTGTTCAGTGTTTTTGATTATCTTTCTATTGGTTTGTACACCTTTGTCTTTTTCACCAATTATTTGACTTGCAGGATGATTCTTTTGAGTGATTCTGGAGGAGTAATTTGATGTTGACTGTTGATTTGAGTTTGTCTAAATATTTGCATATTCATCTAGCTCAGAGTCTTCTTGTTATGATTCTTGGCCCTATTTAGCTTCACCTTCATCTATATCTTTTGTTGTTGATTCAATATTGTTCACCTCTCTTACTTGGATTCCGTCAACAACTTTTATGTCAATACAGTCAACCAATCTATGCAACCTCTTATTATAGCATATGTATCCTTTACTATGTGTAGCATACCCTAAGAAGATTCCTTCATCAGCCCTGTCATCATACTTGCCAAGGTTCTCATCATTATTCTTTATGTAACGCTTACTCTCAAAGACTTTGAAGTGTTTGATTGAAGCAGGTCTCCCATACCACAGTTCATAGGGTGTCTTGTCAGTGTGTGGTCTGAGGTGGGATTTGTTAAGAACATGGACTGTTGTGTGTATTTCTTCTACCCAGTAGGTTTGACCAATGTTATTCTCATTCATCATTGACCTAGCCATTTGCTGCACTGTTCTTTTTTTCCTCTCAACTAATCCATTTTGTTGTGGAGTTCTTGGGATTGTGTATTCTCTCTTGATCCCATGTTTATCACAGAATTCCTTGAACTCGCTTGATATAAATTTTCCTCCTCTGTCTGATCTTACTACCTTTAACCTCTTGCCTATTTGATTCTCAATTAAAGCTTTAAATATTTTAAATTTCTCAAATGCTTCAGCTTTTTCCTTGAGAAAGGAAACCCAATTTAGTCTGGAGTAATCATCAATGATCAACATGAAGTAGTTTTATTTCCCTGTGTCTTCTTGTCTTGATGGTCCACATAAATCCATATGAACTAGTTGGAGTGGTTTCTCTGTTGAAGTAGAGCTCTTGGATTTAAATTGTGTCCTGGTTAGCTTTCCTACTTGGCAGGGTTTACACATAGAATCTTGTGGCTTTGATATTCTCGGAAGATCTTTTATTGCCTCAATATTTTTTAGCATGATTATGTGGTCAAAGTTTAGATTTCCAAGTCTCTTATGCCATAACCATCTCTCATCATGTTTTCTTAGATGACACTCTTCTCTATCTTCTTTCAGCACATATACATTATTTTTTGTCCTTATGCCTTTAGCCACTACTTGTCCTGAGTTTACAGACTTCATCTTGCAGTCCTTGGAAGTGAACACCACTTCACATCCTCTGTCACACATTTGAATTACAATGAGCAGATTATGTTTCAGTCCATCTTCAAGAAGAACATTCTAGGATTTTCCTTTTCCATTACTTAGACTCACCATCCCTTTACCCTTGATTTTACCTAGAGCGTCATTTCCAAAGGTTACGTTTCCTGATTTCCTTTCACTTAGAGATAGAAACTTACCTTTGTCTCCTATCATATGTTTGGAGCAACCACTATCAGTATACAAGGGTTTTGTTGTCTTTGGGCTGACAACACTAGTCCACACTTGTCATTTTCTTTCATCTTCCAAACCTTGACATTTTCAGCAGAGGGGTTCAAATCTAGCTCGTAGTTCCTTAAGTGACAGTCTACAGCTTTATGTCCAAAATTATGGAAGGTGTAACATTTTGGTTCATTGAATAAAGGATCATAACGATTGTTATTCTTAACCTGTGTCATTTTTCCATCCATCACATTATTTACAGTCTGTGATTGTTTGTTACTTGGCTGTCTCATTCTTTGTTGTGGTAGATATCTATTCCTTGAATATTTTGATTGCTCATATTTAAATCTTAAAGAACATTTTACAGCTTTGTGACCAAAGTTAGAACAGAAATAACAATATCCATAGAAAAATACTTTGTACCTGGAAAATGGTTTTCTTCTTTGAGAAGGTCGATTTCTTCCATGCTGATGATTTCTTTGAATGGAGAGTACATTATTTCTCTGATCTATAGTTTCAATTCTAGTACCTCTTTCGTTACTCCTCCTGGGAAACTAATTATCTTCTTTTGTTTCTGCAGATTTTTTGTTGTCACTGGTGGTAGATTTGACAAACTTGATGGGTTCTTTGTTGCTTGGATGATCACTACTTGATCCCTCTT
Source organism: Picea glauca (assembly GCA_000966675.3). Taxonomy (NCBI): domain Eukaryota; kingdom Viridiplantae; phylum Streptophyta; class Pinopsida; order Pinales; family Pinaceae; genus Picea; species Picea glauca. Next base: position 308,443 of record JZKD02S1899942.1, read on the forward strand.
CATAACCTAGACCCATTTTCAGCTTTGGGTTGCTTTGCTGATTCAGAATGGTGGAAAATTCTTCTAAGGCTTTGATACTTGACAGATTCTAATGATACAAGGCTTGAAACTTCTCCAACTCTTTCCTAGTTTTCGCTACTTCCTTTTCCAGAGCTTCACGTCTTGCCTTATTTTCTGATAACTGTTGTTTCAGAATGTCTTCGATTTTATTTGCCTCTTCTAATTCCACTTTTAGTAGGACAAAGTCTTGATTAGGTTCTTTATTTCCTTTCTTGAACTGTATCAACAATCATTTTTTTTTTCTCTTCTTAATTCTGAGTCTGTCAATCTCTTCCAGTGCATTGATCAGTTCTCCTTCCATATCAACCACATATTCTTCTTCATTAGAATCACTTCATATGATTTTATTTTCATAATCCTCTTTGGCCATAAGAATGAAGTCATTTAGTTTATATTCAATAGAGGAGTCATTGTATTCATCATCTAAAGGATCATCATCATTGTTTACACAAAGACTTTTCTTCTTAAAATTATTCTCTTTAAAGAAATTTTTGTGTTTGTGCTTCTCTTCATCATCATATGTCTGATTCTTTCTTTTTTGAGGTCATTTATTTGAAAAATGACCTATATTACCACACTTGAAACATTTGAAAGGCATTTTACCTTTGTATTTTCCTAATCCCTTCTTCAGTCTTCTCACAAATTTTGCTTCAATTTCATCAATCTCTAAATCCTCATTCTTGTCTGTTTTAAATGATGTTTCTCTGGAGGTGGGTTTATCTTTAACTATTCTCATTTCATAAGTAGTCAATGTTCCTAAAATTTGATCAAATTCCAAGGCTTTTAGATCATTATGTTCTTCCATAGTAGATACCTTCGGGTTGAACCTATCTGGTAGAGATCTCAAAATTTTCTGAACTAAAGAGGGTTCCTCAATTTTTTCACCAAGTGCTTTCATTGCATTTACCAGTTCTTTAACTCTTAGAAAGTAATTTCCAATAGTTTCATCCTCTTTCATCTTGAGTTGTTCAAACTGTACTCTGTAGGTTTGAAGCTTGGTGTCCTTTACCTTCTCATTACCTTGATAACCACTAATGAGTTTGTCTCACATTTCTTTGGCAGTTTCTAAGTGCATAACTTTTACAAATTATTCTTATGCAAGCCCACTCAAAATAGAATTCATAGCCTTAGCGTTGAAGATGAATTCTAGCTTGTCATCCTTATTAGCTACTACAACTGGATTTACATAACCAATATCTACCACATCCCAGACATCTACACCTAAATCCATTATGTAGGTTCTCATTCTAACTTTCCAGAAGGCAAAGTTTGTTCCATTGAACAGAGGGGCCTTATTGGATGAAGTTCCTTCATGGATTGACATGTTTAAGCTCTAGGATCTTCCCTTAGATAAAAGGGGTCAGATCTAATACCAATTGTTGGACAACTGAGAGGGGGGGTGAATCATTTGTTATTGTTCTTAAACAATTATATCCATTTTTAAATTCATCAGAAAACTCTCAGTGATGATCACAATAAATAAGCAGTAGAGTATTCAACATCATTCACACACATGTACAATACAGAGACAGATATTACTGAGGAAACCCATAAAGGGTGAAAACCTCTTCTTCTTTATATGATAATTATCTTCTGTACATTATCATTCTTATGAGAAAAAACTCATAATAAGGCTACCACCTCTATTTTGCAAGCCACTACTTGCTTAGAGCACCAACTCTCTGGTTTCAACACCAACTGGATGGAAGCACCAACTTCTAGTCATACAGGCACCGACCTATATATCAAAGAACCAATGTTCTCCCTTGCACCACCCTGCCACCCTGCTTTCTCTGGCTGCAACCAGATGGAAGCTATAACTCCTTGCATTCAAGAACCTACTCAAAACTCTGAGGACAACAGACCTCCCTAGCACCTCCCATCCACCCTGAAATATAAAACTTTGCTTTCTGTGAATTTATTACAGTGATTCAATAGTTTTTATTGGCTTACCAAGCTTATCATTGTTCTTCTATGCTGCTCTTCTCTGCCTACATCAGTGTCTTCTTGCTTGCATCTTCTTCAGCTTTCTGATCTTCTCCTCTATCTCAGCATGCACACCTCAACTTTCTCTTCTTCTCATGGATATGCATTTCTGTTCTTTTCTTCATCTATGCTTTAGCTACTTCACCTCATGCTTCTACACGCATGCACTACTCACAACAGCAGCGACAAGATCCCTTCTCTGTTCTCCATTTTTATAGTCTCAGTGCACCTTGTGCCTTCTGCATGCACTATGCCACTACATATCGTTCCTATGTTCTTCATCACTCACACTTCTCATGAGGTCCTTTGGCTTCACTTGCTGTAACAGTATTCGACCCCCTTCCATCTTTCAGTCGACTCTATCATGAGTCTACACTCCACTGGCAGTGGCCTTGATATTCTTTGTCTTCTCTGTCTATCACCCTGAAGACTCTTCGAATTCTCTGGCAGACACCATCACTTCATTCTAGCAGTTACAGCCAATAAAGTATGGCTTGTTTGGATGTTGGATTCCTTGAACTATTGAGATCTTGCTAGAAGGTGAAACTAGAGATCAACGACTCCTTGTGAATGATCCCTACATGAACTGGAACCAGGCGCAGGATGCCTCTCCAAAAGACCACTGGCTGTGACCACATGCCTAATCAAAAAGGTGCTTCACAACTTGTGATTCGGGGATTCTGCCGTGAGTCTCCTTGACTCCTTCCTTTAGAAGTCCCGATACCCGAAATGGATCCTAGTTATGCTAGCTCCTTCCATTCACATGACCATCGGCGATGACCAAGCGCTTATCCAGAAAGGGCTTTTGCAATTCATAATTTAGGAATCCTATGTTGAGGCATCTCAACTCTCCCATGTCACAAACCCTGAAATCAAGCTTAGAAAACGCTAGCTCCTTCCCCTCACATGACCACCGGCGGTGAACATAGCCTACGCCAGAAGGCGTTTTGCATTTTGCATTTCGAGGATTCTCTGATGATTCATCTCGACTCTCCATGTCACGAACTCTGAAATAGAGCTTGGTTTATCTAGATATGCTCTCCATCTCTCAACGATGTGACCATGAGATATGACCACTAGCTATCCATTTGAGTGCTTCTCTCTTCAAATCAACGGTCCACGATCCGTGGTGATCGGATGGCTATCCTCCACCTCGAAAATTCATCTTTTGGGACTTTGAGGGAGTGTTGATGCTAAAAATCCAGAAACTAAACTCTTGGAATGATATCACTCGATGACATGACATGATCCATGTGGATGCCACATGTCACTCGGAATTTTTGTTTCCAGGTTCCTGAAATACCGAATCATATTGACACTTATGATTGTTTGATCGTGCCACGTGTCATTGCTGACGTAGTCTTCCACTTATCCTTTCTGGCGTGGTCTTCCACATTCACCTCTTGGATCTGATGGCCCAGATTTGTCCTTGATCCAATGACTAGGATTATTTTGCGATTTATCATATCGCGAGTTCGAGAGGTTAGGGAATCCCGTTCCTTTGACTTTCCAATCAGCGAAAGGATGATCTTTCGCCATGTGTCCTTCTTGGATCGACAGTCCAGATTTTTCCTTGATCCAACGACTGAGATTATATCATGATTTTTCATATCGGGAGTTTGAGAGGTTAGGGAACCTCCTTCCTTTGACCTTTCAGTCAGGGAAATGTTGATATTTAACCATGTGTCCCTGGATCGACGGTCCAGATCATTTCGCGATCTCGCATACCGTGAGTTTGATGGGTTAGAGTACCTCCTTCCTTTGACATTCCAGTCAGTTAAATTTTGATCTATAACTACGTGTCATGCCCGAAGATGGACAGTCCTCCTGCTTTCGGGATTTTGTAAGCCCGCTTCTCCTTGCACTTTAAAGAATGTGCAGGTTCTCCTAGATCCAACGAAGGTTGGTCCCTGTGCTCGGATCTAACGCCCAAGATCTGTACTCCATCCATGTGCTCCTTCTTTCTAGACTTACAATTATTTCCGAGCCTATTTTCCATCGCTATTCTTGCCATCGTTGCTCTTTCCATCAATGACAAGCTCACTCCCAATTGTAAACCTGCCAATAGAGGCACCCCTACGGGGGAGGTGGAGATGTCCTCGTACTCCTCCATGACCTTATCCATCTTTTGTTGTCGTGCAAAAGGGACCTATCTAGAGGTCGTGGTCATAGTCTTATTCCTGCCCTGAGGGAGGATCATCAGGAAAACAAATTTCCCAGTTTTGGCAATGAGCTTACTGCATTGTTTTGTAGTAACCAAAGATATGGATGTAGGCGGTGCTATTTTTGGTATCCTATAAAACTTATTGCCCAAAGTAATAATAACATCATGAGGCCTGGACTCATACATATCATGTCACGTCCAAAATTATGGTTGGCCTAATAATACATTGGAAACATCAACAGGAGCAATGTCACATAATACCTCATCCATGAAGGGCTTGATGTTGTAGGGAAGGCGACATTGTTAGCTGACGCGGAGGTCCCTTCCTTGGTGTAGCCACCCGATGGTGTATGATTGTGGGTGTGTTGTGGTCAGAAAGCCTAGCCATTTCATGACCTCTACTAACATGAGGTTCTTCTGGCTCCCAATGTTAACAATGAACTAGAACGGGGAACCCTTTACCCACATCTCGTAATGGAAGAGGCGCTCCACCTCCTCTGGATCTTCTGGTTTCTTCTTCTGGATATTCATGGTGGCAACGGTGGCATTGGGATCCACATCGATAATATGATTCCCTCTGTCATTCCCCTTGTCGGGTTTGGATTCAGATTTAGAGCCTGCATATGATTTTGAAGCCTTCAACTCAGCTACTAGTGACTGCTTGGCCTGACACTCACTTGTGTTGTTAGTGGAGATCTTATGGAACTCACACCACTTCCCCATGTCCTTTTTTGGATTCATGGTGTTTTTCTTTGCTTGCGGATTTGGTGGGTTGTCTTGGGCCACCCCAATTTGGATTGGTCCTTTGTTCGACGACTTGGGGATACCTTTCCCTTGCTTCTGATTGTCAAACCCAAAGTCTTGCTTCTTCTATTTGAACTTGTGCTCAATCTTGGCAGCATACCGGTATTCCACACCAAGCGAGGAGATGTCAAGGAGCTATATTTCCTCCTAAATGTATCTATGCAAACAATTGTGGTACTTTAACACCAAATGTTTCTTTGAATCTTTGATAACCATATTTGTGCGTAGGGTATGAAACAGATTTTTCAGATCATGCACATCTTGGTCCCTTTGTTGCTGCAACATAGTCCATTGTATGTATTTTTCCTCATAGCTCCCCACAGGATCATATTGTTCCTTGATGGCATCTCGAAAAGAATTCCAAGTGGGTGTGACCAAGAATAGAGAGGGTTCCCCCTCACTCTGTTTCTCCCAATAGGTTTCCCACCAGTCCTTGACATGGGGGGCGGCTTTAAGGAGTGCAAAAATAATCCTTTCTCGGTCAGAAAAGTCATGAAACGAGAAATATCCTTATAACATATTCAACCATCTGTCTACAAAATCTGCATCTATTTTCCCCTCAAATATGGGAATGTCAAAGTTTACTTGTACCTTAAAAGGAGTGGCGCCTCTAGACTGGTTTTTGGATGTAGGTGCACTATCAGTGGGAACCCGTTGAAGGATCTGGGCAAAGTTGTCCATCATCGCATTCCTTTGTTTCTCAAGGTCCTCCTCGAGCAATAATTTGATAGGATCTCCTGCTCCCTCATATTTCTTTTCTTACCCCATGAGTGACTGTCAGGGTTTATGAGGATGATCTTGCAACGGTTCAACCAGATTGATCCCTAACTCCTTATACCTCGACCTCGTTGGGGACATGCAAAGAAGGATCGAGAAAGAGTAGACTACTCTGATACCACTAATCCAGATTTATACTGGAACACAATGAAATACATAAATACACATAAATTCAAAGATGCAACGGAAATAAAACTTCATTTCATTAACAACAAATGACTGAAAAATGCTTACAGACAATAGAAATAAAATGGCTAGGGCATTGGTAGCTTATCTCTGAGAAGAGATGTGGAGGCTATTGGACTCTAAACTCCCTGTTACAATGAGGCTCAAAGGCCTATATATTATTTAGAAACAATGAAAAACCCTAAACATCCAAAAACCTAACCTTGGGAGATGAAACGCCAGAATATGGGCCTCGTCGAGGTAAATTGGTACATCATTTTCTCGGGGTCGTAACTTTGGCATACTATCTCCCTTTGACGCACATGATACATTGTTAAAAATATATATCCGAGGACTACACTACTGACAATGAATATCGATTCCAGAAAAAAGTTATATCCGCCAGAGCATTTGATGCCAAAAAACGTCATTTAGGGCCTCAAAACGACTCCAAAAGTTCAAGACCCGTAAAAACTTCTAAAAATAGTAAATTGTGCTACAATTAAGGAAACTGAAAAACTGAAAGAAACAATGGTGTGGGTCAAAGTGCAATAGGTGGGTGGCCACCAATATCCACCTAGATCATTCCTCCCCCTTAGGAAGCAATGGTCCCCATTGTTAGCAATCAAAAACGCACTGGTATTTTGATGAGTATTTCCATCACTCTTCAAATGATTTATCATTTTCTTCAGTTTCTCTCTAGTATCTTAACCTCCATAGTGTTCATCAAGATTCTGCTTGATTACTTTGCTAAAAAATCCTTTGTTTTTATGCCTCTGGACCTGCAATACAAGATACAAATAACAAAATGTCATTCCATTGTTTTTATGTCTTTTATACTTTGATAAAATATGTATTTTTATTCCAAAAAGAAATAGTGGTGTGTGCCTAGGTGAGCCTAGTCTATTTTAAATCAACCCATGCAATACATCAAGCCTAGTGCACCAAGCAATGAGTCAAGACAAATCTTGAGTCCAAATGTCAAGCACATTCAACACATAAACCATACAAAGCCCAGATCTAGCACCAATGCCCAAGCGCAAGTGCCAAATTCAAAGTCCATATGTCACCGAAGTACTAAATCCAAGCCATGTTTCAAGTCATGAGTCAAGCTATGAATTGATACACAAATCGACACATAACCCATAGATCAGCCACGAATCAAGCTCTATGTTGATACACCAAGCATATCATTAAGTCCCTTCTCATTCTATATTGATGCACCATCAAAGTTTCTCTGTTGCTTTGGATCAGACATATCTCCTTGGGATTTTATTTAGCCATAATGTTAGATCAAGCACTCTATGCAGGATCATTGCTACTCTGCATAATTTTATTCTCAAAGATAAAGACAGAGCTTTCACTAGCGCAAAAGGAGAAATTATAACCAGTTAGTTGATGAAAAGCAGAGCTTTCACCGGCTAACTAGTAGATCGTAAGGTGAATTAGCTGGTGAAACTACAGAAAGAAAATTTTGGAAAGATAAGCTGGAGCAAATCAATTTTGGAGTGATTAAAAGGGCATGGGAGCATCGAAGGATTAATCACCAAATCATGAAATATTCATCTTCAAATATTCGTGGAGATATAGGATGTGAATGTTTAAATGGTCAACTAAAACCTTGTTCACATCTGGTGAAAGATTTCATCTACTAAATATATATGTCATCACATATGAGACACATCAGAAGCACATCGAATAATATTTGACTGCCAATGTTATCTCCTGAAATGATTCATTCTGAAATTTGTTTGAAAAACGATGCCTAATATTGAAGGGGACTATTGAATACCTTCCTGAGATCTAAATGCAGATTTGAAAGAACCATTGGAAATCTTAGAATTTCTAGATGTCAATCGACTATTCAAGCATGTAAAACGGACTCTCCACGGCTGATAAATTTGATTTTTCCCGAGGCAGTTTTCATTAAAAAAATTTGGGTTTTCACCAGCTTATTGGTTTTGAAATCCACTAGTTAGTTGTTGAAATCTTTCCTTTTCACCAGCTAAAGGGGCGAATTCAGGTAAAATTAGCTGGTGAAACTTGTTACATGGCAGCAAGGTCGTAATTTTGCCCAGATTTGACTTTTTCTCAACCAAATCTTTCGAGGTTGGTTTCTACAGATGCATAATAATTGTCTTCTTTGCCAAAGGTGGCAAATTCAAATTTTTTATGAAGATTCATCAACCTTGGAAGGTCTTCTACATCTGTCAAAGAATTTGGAGGATATGAAGGCTATCAAGATAGAGTTTGACTCCTTAGATAGGATATTTTCCTATTTTGTTTTGACTTTCCATTTTTAGTATTCTAGATCCATTTTTATAGGATCTCATCCTACACTTGTTGTATCTATTTTGATTTGACTATTTTTAGAAAATCTGATCCATCTTTCAAGGATCTAGATTTCATCTTGTAAGGCTATAAAGCCAAAGACATTTAGAGCACTAAAGGGTTCAATCTTGGATACATTTTGCTCTTGTACTGAGACTCTTATCTTGATAATAGAATCACAGTCTTTGTTTGCTATCAATATCAGATATATTCATGTACTTCATTATTATGTACTTTATTTCAGTTTAGCTCAGCTTCTAAGAACTGTTATCTTCTTATTAAGCTCATGAACATGAATTAAAGGAATTATTATTATCTTGTATGACCCTACATACTGTTGTACTTGGTTATCTAGACTAGTGTTCTTCATACCTTATTTCAATTACTCTGTCTGATCATTGATTTCTAAAAGCACTGTCTTATTCGAATGCAAGTTGTTCTTCTCATTAGCCATTGAGTTATCCCATTCATCCAAGCAAACCAAAATTACCATATTCTTGAGTTACCAAGCATCTTTGGCCTACAACCCCAAAGAGTTTCTTGGAGTGATAACACCCATTACGTTGAGTTCCTCTATGAGATGAGGAAAATCCTGCTGAACTTGGTCCCTAGAGAGCCACTTTCCCTGGTAAAGGAGTTGGCCTGCTTTGACAACTCAATATAGTCGGATCCTCTGCTGGCGGGTGTTCTTGATCTATGTGTCCATAATCCGATCAGTTTTGGCTTGTTCCATGCAATCTGGGTTTAACTCTGTTGGTGTGAGTTGTTCTACCATGTTGGATGTGTCCAATAGAGGTGGAAAGTAGGGTTGAAGGTGGTCCACATTGAACATTGGGTGCAAACCAAGGAATGGTGGAATACTGATCTCAAAGGAATTGTCCCCTACAACCTTGGTGATGGTGTAGGGCCCATATCGGAGCGGGTGAATCTTGTGGTAGGGTTCTGTGAGGCACTCCTTTTTCAAATGTAGCCACACTTTGTTGGCCACCTAGAAGTTGTGTGGCACCCGATGTTGATAATGTCGTTGCTTGTAATTAGCATTGGCTCTCTCCAATATTTCATGAACCTATTGGCGAATGTGTTGAATGCACTCAATGAAGTTGTTTTCCTTGTCGGCCTCAGACTGGACATGGATTGAATCTTCCTGAGTAGTCGCAAATGGCATGACTATGTTAATGGGACATAGTGGATAGAATCCCAAGCCCACCTGAAAGGAGTTGTGGTCGGTTGAGCTATGGAGAGTTTGGTTGTAGCTTTTTTGTAATTAGGGAAGGCTCACATCCCATGTGTGTGGATGCTTTGAGTTCTACATGCGCAGAATGTGTACGATCATCTGGTTGATGACCTCTATCTGGCCATCAATTTGCGTATGGAAAGATGTGGACTTGGTGAGCTTGGTGTCCAGCATCGACCAGAGGTTGGACCAAAATGTACTGAGGAACCTGATGTTCCAATCTGAGATGATAGACTGTGGGATCCCAAAGTGTACCCACACTCGTTCAAAAAATAGTTTAGGAGTGGCTTCTGCTGTGATATTCTTCTTGTAGGCCATCATAATGGACATTTTCAAGAATCTGTCGACGACCACAAAAACACAGTCATTTCCATGCTTAGTAGAAGGAAGGACCGACATGTAATCCATGGAGATGGATTCCCAAGGACGACTAGGGGTAGGCAGCGGAGTATAGAGGCCCTGCTTCTTTATGGTCGGTTTGGAAATGGTGCAATAATTGCAAGACTTGATGTACTTCCCGAAATCCTGTCGAAGGTTTGGCCAATAGAAATACTTTTGCAGTACTGCCACGATTTTCTCGACCCAGAAATTCCCAGTGACTTGACTGTAGTGCGCCTCCGAAATCATCTTGGCACACTCACTTGAAGGAACACAAAGACATCACAAGTGACATAGCATGGCATCCTAGAGGTGAAAATTAGGAACTTTCTTACCCTCCAAGAGTGTATTGTATGTGTGGTCTAATTCTGGATCACTTTTGTAGAGAAGCGGCCAATCGAAAGTATCGTGCCCACAAGATTTTAGCACCATGGTTAGCGCCATGCTATGTGGTTGGTTGAGGCAGTCAACAACATTATTGGTGCTTCCTTTCTTGTACTTAATGTTCAAATGAAACTATTGTAGGTATGTGGAACACTTCTGATGGCGATCATTCTGCAACTTCCCTTATGTATGTATGAACTGCAAGGGTCGGTGGTTTGTGCAGATGATCGTTTCCTTTCTCAAAATGTAATGCTTCCATTGTCGGCAAGCTTGCACAATGGAATACATCTCTTTGTCATAAGTGGGATACTTTTGGACTGTTTCGAAATGTTATCGACTGTGATATACCTTAGGATGCCCCTGTTGAGTAAGGACCACCCCAATAGCATAGTCAGAGGCATCCATCTTGATCTCAAATGGTTGTTTCAAGTTTGGTAATGTGAGCACTGGTGCAAAGTAGAGACGATGCTTCAAATATTCGGATGCCTTCTGTTGAGATTCAGACCAAAAGAATTTTTCTTTCGCTCCTCCCTTGGTGACTTGACTCAAGGTCCCAGTGATATGAGAGAATCCCAACACGAACCTACAGTAGAAATTGGCAAGACCCAAAATGTTGCGGAGCTCTGTTAGGGTGGTTGGGGCTGGTTAATCCCGAATGACTTGGATCTTGGATGGATCCACATGCACCCCCTGCTCATCAATAATATATCCCAGATACTAAACCTGGGTCATTCAAAAAGTGCACTTCTCCAAATTTGCACACAATTGTGTTATCGCAGTGTTTGGTGGACATGTCGTATGTGGTGGAGGTGCTCTTCCCAAGTCTGGCTGAAGATCAAAATGTCATCCAATTACACCACTACAAATGAGTTGGTGAATGGTCACAAGATGTCATCCATTAGCCTCATGAAGGTTGCAGGGGCATTCTTCAACCCAAAAGGCATGGCCAGCCATTTGAAAAGGTCGTCCTTGGATTTGAAGGAAGTCTTCCACACATCAGAGGGTTCGATTGGTACCTGGTGATACCCAGACTTCAAGTCGATCTTGCAGAAATATTTCACCCCCTTGAGTTGGTATAGAAGGTGATCAATTTGTGGGAGCAAGTATGTATTCCAAATAGTGATCTTGTTCTGCGCCCGAGAGTCAATGCAAAGTCTCCAAGTCCCATCCTTCTTCTACACCAGCACGATCGGGCTCCCATAGGGTGATGAACTCAGTAGGATGTGACCTTTATGCAACAACTCTTGAATCTGCATCTTGATTTCATCATTCTCCATAACAGAGCACCGATAGATTGGTCCATTGGGCAGCGACGCACCTGGGGTCAGATTGATGGGGTGCTTGACCTGGCAGTGTAGAGGCACCCCTATGGGGGAGGTGAAGATGTCCTCGTACTCCTCCACAACCTTATCGATCTGTTGTTTTCATGCAGAGGGGCCCTGTCTGGAGGTCGTGGCCACAATCTTCTTCTTTCCCTAAGGGAAGATCATCAGGAAAACAAATTTCCTGGATTTGGCAATGAGCTTACTGCATTTTTTTGCAGTAACCAAAGAGATGGATGTAGGCGGTGCTATTTTCGGTATCCTGTAAAACTTATTTCCCAAACTAATAATAATAGTATGAGGCCTGGACTCATACACAGGATGTTGCTTCCATAAGTATGGTTTCCCTAATAATACATTAGAAACATCATGAGGAGAAATGTCACATAATACCTCATCCGTGAAGGGCTTGATGTTGTAGGGAAGGCGACATTGTTGGCTGACGCGGAGGTCCCGTCCTTGGTGGAGCCACCAAATGGTGTATAGTTGTGGGTGTGTTTTTTTCAGTAAGCCTAGACGTTTCACAACCTCTATTGAGATGAGGTTCTTCTAGCTCCCGCTGTCGACAAGGAACTGCAACGGGGAACCCTTTACCCACATCTGGGAATGGAAGAGGCACTCCACCTCCTCTGGATCTTCTGGTTCCTTCTTCTGGATCTTCGTGGTAGCAATGGTGGGATAGGGATCCGCATCGATAATCTACTTCCCTCTGTCATTCCCCTTGTCAATTCCTAATTCAGAGTCGGAGCCTGCATACAATTCAGAAACCTTCAACTAAGCTACCAATGACTGCTTGGCCCGACACTCACTTGTGTTGTGAGTAGACCTCTTATGGAACTCACACCACTTCCCCAAGTCCTTTTTTGGCTTCTTGGTGTTCTTCTTTTCTTGTGGCTTTGGTGGGTTGTCCTGGGCTGCCCCGCTTTGGCTTGGTCCTTTGTTCGGCATCTTGGGGGTACCTTTCTCTTGCTTCCGATGCTGAAACCCAAAGTCTCGCTTCTTCTATTTGAACTTATGCTCAATCTTGGCAGCATACCAGTATGCAAAACTAAGTGAGGAGATGTCGAGGAACTCCATTTCCTCTTGAATGTATCTATGCAGACAACTGCGGTACTTTACAACCAAATTTTTCTCTGAATCTTTGATACCCAACTTTGTGCGTAGGGTATGAAACAAATTTGTCAGCTCATGAACATCTTGGTCCCTTTGCTGCCACAGCATAGTCCATTGTATGTATTTGTCTTCATACCTCCCCACAAGATAATATATTTCCTTCATCATGTCTCGGAAATAATTCCAAGTGGGTGCGACCAAGAACAGAGAGGGTTCCCCCTCGCTCTGTTTCTCCCAGTAGGTTTCCCACCAATCCTTGACATGGGGGGCGGCTTTACGGAGTGCAAAAGTAATCATTTCTCGGTCAGAAAAGTCATGAACCGAGAAATATTCTTCTAACATATTCAACCATTTGTCTATGACATCTGCATCTATTTTTCCCTCAAATATGGGAATTTCAAAGTTTACTTGTACCTTAAAAGGAGTGGTGCCTCCAGAGTGGCTGCTGGATGTAGATGCGCTGCCAGTGGGCACATGTTGAAGGATCTGGGCAAAGTTTTCCATCATCAGGTTCCTTTGTTTCTCGAGGGCCTCCTTGAATAATAATTTGATAGGATATCCTGCTCCCTCATATTTATTTTCTTCCCACATGGGCGGTCGTCGGGGTTTACAAGGATGATCTTGCAATGATTCAACCAGATCAAGCCCTAACTCCTTATACCCCAACCTCATTGGGGGCATGCAAATAAGTATCGAGAAAGAGAAGACTACTCTGATACCACTGATCTGGATTTATGCAAGAACACAATGAATTATAGAAATACACATAAACGCAGAGATGTAGTGGAAATAAAACTTCATTTCATTAACAACAAATGACTAAAATATGCTTACATATAGAATGGAAATAAAATGGCTAGGTCGTTGGTAACTTATCTGTGAGAAGATATGTGTAGGCTACTGGCCTATGAAATCCTTGTTACAATGAGGCTCAAAGGCCTATATATTATTGATAAACAATGGAAAACCCTAAACATCCAAAAACCTAACCCTAGGAGTTGACACACCAGAATATGGGCCCTGTCGAGGTAAATTGGTATATCAATTTCCCGGGGTCGTAACTTTGGCATACTATCTCCCTTTGATGCACATGATACATCGTTAGAAATATCTATCTGATTTCTACACTGTTGACAGTGAATATCGAGTCCAGAACAAACTTATATCTGTCGGAGCATTTGATGCCAAAAAACATTGTTTAGGGCCTCAAAACGGCTTCGAAAGTTCAGGACTTGAAAAACTACTAAAAATAGTAAATTGTGCTACAATTAAGGAAACTAAAAAACTGAAAGAAACAATGGTGTGGGTACAAGTGGAATAGGCGGATGGCCACCAATTCCCACCTGGATCATTCCTACCCCCTTAGGAAGCAATGGTCCCCATTACGTTGAGTTACTCCATGAGATGAGGAAACTTCTGCTGACCTTGGTCCCTGGTGATCCACTTTCCCTCGTGAAGGAGTTGGCCTTCTTTGACAACTCGATATAGTTGGATCCTTTGGTAGAGGGTGTTCTTGATCTGTGTGTCCATAATTCAATAAGTTCTGGCTTGTTCCATGCATTCTAGTTTTAACTCTGTTGGTGTGAGTTTTTCTTCCATGTCGTATGTGTCCAATAGAGGTGGAAAATAGGGCCGAAGTCAATCCCCATTGAACACTAGGTGTAGACCAAGGACTGGTGGAATACTAAGCTCATAGGAAATGTCCGCTATAGCATTGGTGATGGTGTAGGGAACATATCCGAGTGGGTGAATATTGCGGTACAATCCAGTGAGGCGCTCCTTTTGCAAATGTAGCCACACTTTGTCACCCACCTAGAAGTTGTGTGGCACCCGATGTTGATCATGTCACTGCTTGTACTTAGCATTGGCTCTATCCAAGATGTCATGAACCTATTGGCGAATGTGTTGAATGCTCTCAATGAAGTTGTTTTCCTTGTCAGCCTCAGACTGGACATGGACTGAATCTTCCTGAGTACCCGTAAATGGCATGGTTACGTCAATGGGACATAGTGGTTGGAATCCTAGGCTCACCTAAAAGGGGTTGTGGTTGGTTGAGCTATGGAGAGCCCAGTTGTAGTTGTGTTGTAATTAGGGGAGGATATCATCCCATGTGCATGGATGCTTTGATTTGTACATGTGCAAAATGTGTATGATCATTCGGTTGACGACCTCTGTCTGGCCATCAATTTGCAAATGGAAAGATGTGGACTTGGTGAGCTTGGTGTCTAGCATCGACCAAAGGATGGACCAAAATGTACTAAGGAACCTGCTATCCCGATATGAGATGATAGGCTGTGGTATAAAGTGTACCCACATGCATTCAAAAAATATTTTAGCAGTGGCTTCTGTTGTGATTGCTTGCAAGCCATCATATTGGACATCTTCGAGAATCTGTCGACGACCATAAAAAAACAGTCATTTCCATGCTTAGTAGAAGGAAGGCCTAACATGTAATCTATGGAGATGGATTCCCAAGGTCGACTAGGGGTAGGTAGCAGAGTATAGAGGCCTTGCGTCTTGATCGTTGGTTTGGCAATGGCACAAGCATTGCAGGACTTGATGTACTTCATGACTTCCTATCGAAGGTTCATCCAAAAGAAATACTTTTGCACTACTGCCACGATTTTATCGACCTCGAAATGCCCAGCGACCTGACTGTAGTGTGCCTCCCAAATAATCTTGGCACACTCGCTTGAAGGAACACAAAGGTCTCTCGGGTGACATAGCGGGGCATCCTAGAGGTGAAAATTAGGAACTTTCTTACCCTCCAAGAGCGTATTGTATGTGTGGCCAAATTCTGGATCACTTTTGTAGAGAAGTGGTCAATCGCAATTCCCATGCCCACGAGAGTTGAGAACTGTGGTTAGTGCCATGATAGGTGGTCGGCTGAGGCAATCTGCAACATTATTGGTGCTTCCTTTCTTGTACTTAATATTAAAATGAAATTGTTGCAGGTATGTGGACCACTTCTGATGAAGATTGTTTTGCAAATTCCCTTCTATCTGTATGAACTGAAAGGGTCGGTGGTCCATTGTCGGCAAGCCTGCACACTGGAATACATCTCTTTGTCATAAGTGGGATACTTTCGGAATGTGTCGGAAAGTGTCTCACTGTGATATGCCACTAGATGCCCCTATAGAGTAAGGACCGCCCCAAAAGCATAGTCAGAGGCATCTATCTCGATCTCAAATGGTTGTTTCAAGTCTAGTAATGTGAGCATTGGTGCAAAGCAGAGGCGATGCTTCAACTCTTCAAGCACCTTCTGTTGAGATTCAGACCAAAAGAATTTTTCTCTTGCTCCTCCTTTGGTGACTTGACTCAAGGGCCAAGTGATATGAGAGAATCCCAACATGAACCTTCCGTAGAAATTAGCAAGACCCAAAAAGTTGTGGAGCTCTGCTAGGGTGGTTGGGGCTGACCAATCAAAAATGACTTGGATATTGGCTAGATCCACATTCACCCCCCGCTCATCAATAATGTATCCCAGATATTGAACCTAGGTCATGCCAAAAGTTCACTTCTCCAAATTGGCATACAACTTGTGTTACCGTAGTGTTTGGAGGACCTGTCGGATGTGGTGGAGGTGTTATTCCCAAGTCTGGCTAAAGATCAGAATGTCATCCAAGTACACCACTACAAATGAGTTTGTGAATGGTTGCAATATGTCATTCATTAGCCTCATGAAGGTTGCAGGGGCATTTGTCAACCCGAAAGGCATGACCAACCATTCGAAAATTCCCTCCTTGGATTTGAAGGAAGTCTTCCACACATCAAAGGGTTCGATTGGTACCTGGTGATACTCAGACTTCAAGTTGATCTTGCTGAAATATTTTTCCCCTTGAGTTGGTCTAGAAGTTAATCAATCCATGGGATCAGGTACCTATTCCGGACAGTGATCTTGTTCAACGTCCGATAGTCAATGCAGATTCTCCAAGTCCCATCCTTCTTCTGCACCAACACGATCGGGCTCCCACAGGGCAATGAACTCGATCGGATGTGACCTTTCTGCAATAGCTCCTAAATCTGCATCTTGATTTCGTCATTCTCCATAACAGAGCGTCGATAGGTTGGTCCATTGGGCAGCGGTGCACCTGGGGTCATATTGATGGGGTGCTTGACCTGGCAGTGTAGAGGCACCCTTGCGGAGAAGGTGAATATGTCCTCATACACCTCCATGACCTTATCCATCTGTTGTTAGTGTGCAGAGGGGCCCTGTCTAGAGTTTGTGGCCACAAAATTCTTCCTTCCCTGAGGGCGGATCATCAGCAAAAAAAAATTCCTAGTTTTGGCAATGAGCTTACTGCAATGTTTTGCAGTAACCAAAGAGATGGATGTAGGCGGTGCTATTTTTGGTATCCTATACAACTTATTGCCCAAAGTAATAATAATAGCACGAGGCCTAGAATCATACACAGCATGTCACTTCCATAAGTATGGTTGGCCTAATAATACATTGAAAACATCAAGAGGATAAATGTCACATAATACCTCATCTGTGAAGGGCTTGATGTTGTAGGGAAGGTGACATTGTTGGCTGACGCGGAGGTCTCATCTTTGGTGTAGGCACCCGATGGTGTATGGTTGTGGATGTGTTGTAGTCGGCAAGCCCATCCGTTTCACGACCTAAACAAGATGAGGTTCTTCTGGCTCCCTTTGTCGACAATGAACTGCAACGGGGAACCCTTTACCCACATCCGGGAATGGAAGAGGTACGCCACCTCCTCTGGATCTTATTATTCCTTCTTCTGGATCTTCGTGGTGGCAATGGTGGCATTGGGATCCGCATCGATAATCTTCTTCCATCCATCATTCCCCTTGTCAATGTTTTATTCAGAGTCGGATCCTGCATACGATTCATAGGCCTTCAACTCGGCTACCAGTGACTGCTTGGCCCGACACTCACTTGTGTTGTGAGTGGAGATCTTATGGAACTCACACCACTTCCTCGTTTCCTTTTTTGGCTTGGTGTTCTTATTTTCTTATGGCTTTGGTGGGTTTTCCTGGGCCACCCCGCTTTAGCTTGGTCATTTGTTCGATGGCTTGGGGGTACCTTTCCCTTGCTTTTGATTCTAAGACCCAAAGTCTCGCTTCTTTTGTTTGAACTTTTTCTCAATCTTGGCAGCATACCCGTATTCCACACCAAGCTAGGATATGTCGAGGAAATCCATTTCCTCTTTAATGTATCTATGCAGACAACTATGGTAATTTAACACCATTTTTTTCTCTGAATCTTTGATACCCAACTTTGTGCATAGGGTATGAAATAGATTCATCAGCTCATGCACATCTTGGTCCGTTTGTTGTCGCAGCATAGTCCATTGTATGTATTTGGCCTCATAGCTGCCCCAAGGGTAATATTATTCCTTGATGGCGTCTCAGAAAGAATTCCAAGTGGGTGTGACCGAGAATAGAGAGTGTTCCCCCTCGCTCTTTTGCTCCCAGTAAGTTTCCCACCAATCCTTGACATGGGGGGCGGCTTTAAGGAGTGCAAAAATAATCCTTTCTCGGTCGAAAAAGTCATCCTTCTAACAGATTAAAACATTTATCTATGACATCTGCATCTAATTTTCCCTCAAATATGGGAATTTCAAAGTTTACTTGTACCTTAAAAGGAGTGGTGCCTCGAGAGTGGCTGTTGGATGTAGATGCACTGCCAGTGGGCACCCGTTGAAGGATCTGGGAAAATTTTTTCATCATTGCGTTCCTTTGTTTCTCGAGGGCCTCCTCGAGAAATAATTTGATAGGATCTCCTGATCCCTCATATTTATTTTCTTCCCCCATGAGTGGTCGTTAGGGTTTACGAGGTTGATCTTGCAATGGTTCAACCAGATCGAGCCCTAACTCCTTATACCCCGACCTCGTTGGGGACATGCAAAGAAGGATCAAGAAAGAGAAGATTGCTCTGATACCACTGATCTAGATTTATGCAGGAACACAATGAAATACAGAAATACACACAAACACAGAGATGTGGAGGAAATAAAACTTCATTTCATTAACAACAAATGATTGAAATATGCTTATAGACAGAATGGAAATAAAATGTCTAGGGCACTGGTAGCTTATCTCTCAGAAGAGATGTGGTGGCTACTAGCCTCTGAACTCCTTGTTACAATGAGGCTCTAAGGCCTATATATTATTGAGAAACAATGGAAAACCCTAAACATCCAAAAACCTAACCATGGGAGATGAAACACCAAAATATGGGCCCCATCGGGGTAAATTGGTACATCAATTTCTCGGTGTTGTAACTTTGGCATACTATCTCCCTTTGACGCACATGATACATCGTTAGAAATATATATCTAAGGAATACACTACTGACAACGAATATCGAGTCCAGAACGAAATTTTATCCACTGGAGCATTTGATGCCAAAAAACGTTGTTTAGGGCCTCAAAACGGCTATGGAAGTTCAGGACCCGAAAAACTACTAAAAATAGTAAATTGTGCTACAATTAAGGAAACTGAAAAACTGAAAGAAACAATGGTGTGGGTCCAAGTGGAATAGGGGGGTGCCCACCAATATCCACCTGGATCAATCTTTCTAACGAGGTATTGAGCACGTCAAATGAAGATTGTATTCCAAAGTTACATCCCTGGGAAGTTGATGTACCAATTTACCCAAACGGGGCCCATAGTCTTGGCATTTAATCTCCTAGGGTTAGGTATTTGGATGTTTAGGTTTTTCCATTGTTTCTCAATAATAATAGTCCTTCGAGCCTCCTTGTAACACAGTTCATAGGCCAGTAGCCGCCACATCTCTTCTTAGAGATAAGCTATCGGCGCCCTAGCTAGTTTATTTCCATTCTGTCTGTAAACATATTTCAGTCATTTGTTGTTAATGAAATGAAGTCTTATTTCCGCTGCATCTCTGTGTTTATTTGTATTTCTGTATTTAATTGTTTTTCTACATAAATCTAGATCAGAAGGAGGTAGATTATTTGGGTCATATTGTATCTCATGAAGGTGTCAAGGTAGACCCTAACAAGATTAAGGCCATGATGGACTAGTCGATTCCCAAAACATTGAAGAATCTTAAAGGATTTTTGGGTTTGACAGGTTACTACCGCAAGTTTGTTTAGAACTATGGAAGAATAGCATCACCTTTAATGATCCAAGTGGATATCGGTGGCCACCCACCTATTCCACTGGCTCAAAAAACAATTTTCCACCTTGGCAATTGTTTGGCAGTTTTTCGGGTTCCAAACTTCTGGGGCTGTTTTGAGGCCCTAAACGACATTTTTGGGGAATTTTGGGCCGAGATGACTATTACGGAATCTATCTAGGCCATTATAAAATTGTTCTTCTCGGTTAGACCTTTCCAATGGGCTATTGTGCGCCTAAAACAGAAATCGTATGCAAAAGTTACGACCTTGGGAAGTTGATGTACTAACTTACCCAAACGGGGCCCACATGACTTTTAGCTAAGTTCTCGTAGTGGCTAAGTTTTATTTTTGGTGGTGGAGTTCCATCGATTGTTGGATGAGTTTCTTTCTTACATAGGGTGAATTTTATTTTCAAGCAAGGTATTTTGTGTTGGGACATCATTCGTTGAGAGCGGGGATGAGTTAGTGGTTGTGGGGGTCAATTCTTCAATAATTGGACGATTTTATTGATATCTTAGGTGAAATATTCAGCGATGGTTCAATTTATTTACCCTCGGGACTGGGTTTTTACCTAAGAGGGTCTATTTGAGTATGACAACAATTCACTATGGGAATAGAATCATAGAGACATTGTGAGAACAAAATCGGTTGGTTTTATTCATGATGGAATTAAGTTCCAGGCCTATTATGCACGGCTTGGAGAGACCAAGTGTAAACTTCGTTGGTTGAACTGAGCACTTGAGCAAGGTAGATAAATGCAGGATTTTGTGTCCAACTTGTTCTAGATCTGACTATAGAAGTGATCATAGAAGGAGCACAAAGGGTGATCGTAGAAGTGATCATGAAGAGGAGCATTTATGGGTTACAACAAGTTGAAGTACTTGGGTGAATGAATTGAGGAAACCTAGAGAAGCTCCACAACAGGTAGTTGATTGTGAACATTTATATCATTTCCAAGAACAATAATTGAGCTAAGATAGGTTGTTGGATGAGCGTTTCGATCGCAACCTTCAGATGATGTGACTCTTTGTAGAGTTACACAAGTCAGTTAATAACAATATGACTTGATAGTTGGGAAGTGTGTGCATAGTTCCCTAAAGCGGAAGCAATCAAGGTGAAAAGATAAAAGGACATTGGAGATGAGTTAAACCTGTTGCATGTGAATTTTGGGACTTATATGGATTTCTGAAGTGGACAAATGGAATGAGAATTGTATCACAGTGAAGGTGCTATGTAGGTTTTTGTAGTTGTAAACGTTGATTGATGAGAGTTTAGGAGAAGATTATGTGGCTTGGGCAAGTGAAGGTCTAGGAAAGAGGAGTTGAACCATGGGTGTGGCCAAGGATGTCGTTGGTAAAGGTGTGATCGGTTTTGGGTTCTTTCATTTTATAAGTGTTGCAGTGAGTTATTTATATGGAAGTTGGATGACTTGGTGGTTCAAGTGCAATCTATTTCTACAGTGAAAACCAACATACTTGAGAGTGACTCAAGTGGTGCAGATTCAAAGAAGTCATGTAATAGTTTGGGACTCCTTGATTGGGTGAATGTGTGGAGATATTAGGGTGACCTTCTTGGATGAGTCCAGTGTGGGCTTAGGAAGAGTTGGATTCAGCCACAGAGGTGGCTTGAGGAAGTTTCCTTACTCTTTGATGACGAGCATTGGATAGGTCATTGCGATGAAGTAGGAAGTGCAGTTTATACATGCCAAGTTTGAGAGGATGGGTGAGGTGCCTTGGTATTTGGTGCCTTATCTATATTTGTTGGTTCATACGATAACTTGATAGGTGTGATGACCATGCTAGAGTTTTGATGCTTCTAGTAGTTGCAAGACAATTCATTCTAGGATATGGATGGATTCAATAGAGAATTCAACCAATAATTGTTGATAGTCAACCTGAATGGAAAGAACACAAAGAAAGTGACTTGGATGGTGTTTGCTCACCTTTTGTATGGGACATTATATGAGGCAGAGCACACCTTGGTGACTTGCAAATGATTGTGTGCTAACTTAGAGATTTGGGAGGGTTGGATTTGGAAGAAGTGTTGGTGTGAATGTGCCTAAGGCATGTAAGATATTTGAGGTGACTCATTCTACTTGGAGCAATTTGGATAGTTTTTTGGGGGCATTTGAGGAGTGTGGGAATGTTGGACACACTCATCACAGATGCTAAGTTGCGGAGAGATGACTCGATGGAAGGAGATGAGTTGAGGACTTACCTTAGTTTAGAGGATTGTGTGAACATGCAGATTGTAGCACAAAGATATTTCTTGGAAATGGGAATTTCTTTGGTCTTAGGAAACATGGTTGAGGTTGAAGCCTAACCTTTGCAAGGAATAGAGAAGCAGATGTAGCAACATGGTTGGTGTAATATCCCAAGGGACGAGCCCCAGTTATATGATGACTTGTAATCATGTTTATAGGCTGGTGATCCAAGTGTATATAAGTGGGTGGGCTTATGTGTTTATTAGGCCGAATAACCTAGGTGTTAAAGGCCAGGAGCCTGATTTTGTATATGTAATTATGAAGATCATTAATAAAATATAAACATCGTTGCATGCAAACCAACCATGAAGAAAGAGTGATGGGGGACTAAGCTTCGACAAGGTTGGGTAAGGGAGGAGGATAAGTGTGTGGGCCTAGGGGCTAAGCTAGAGGGCTTACCTCTAAAGGGAATAATAATTTATTATTATTTCCTAAAGGCTAAGGTAGACAATTGACCAAGTGTTGTTCTAAGTTCTTTGAAAAGGAACGTGTGCAAAAGGGAATGCATGCAACTCCAAAAAGACAAGTGTTGACCTAGGTGCATGCAGTTAAAAGTTGAAGTGTCAGCTGTGTTGGGGGTTCTCTCTTGCATTCTCCCATCCTCCGCCTAGGTTCACTTCCCATTCTTTCAACCTCCGCGTGATTTCGTCGGGGATTGGGCCATTCAGAGTCTGAAGCCGTTTTACCTCTACAACCGACCTTTGCATTGTTTCCTAGTCATGAACCCAGTGAGAACCCGTGGGAAAACCGATGGATTGAGCCGCGTCTTTCATGAAGCCCAAGCATCTCGTATATGTATGTGTCATGTGGTATGATAATTGTGGACTATTGTGGCCACACAGTTCTTGGACTGAGTGTGGTGTGTTTCCTTCTGTCATTCCTGTGTGAATGAGTGTTGAACTGTTACTGTTTTCCTCACCTGGATGGAGATGAGTCAAGGAATTTGTTGAAGAAGCAGGTTGCCAGGCTCGTGGTAGAAGAGGTAGTTTGTCAGGCCTGTGAGAAACTCTCTCCAGGTGAGAGAGTCTACTGGGAAGTGGTTTTCTCCTAGAGAGAGTGCAGCACCAGCTATGGAGTTCTGAGAATTCTTGATCCGGCTTGTTGCTGAGACCTAGAGAGGGAGGTGAAGAACTGATAGACTCTGTTTGTGAAGGTGTATACTCCCGAGTGGAACAGGCATGTGGGGAATGAGATTCTGTGAGTAGTGGGCGTAAGAATGCTCCTGGAGAGAATCCTTCCAGTTGCACTGTACAGTTTCCTATCGCCTCAGCCTAATCTAGGATTCCCTTGCCATGTGTGGAGCTTAGTCCTAGCTCGAGGGTGACCCATTGTTGAGCGTGATGAGCAATGTGGTCTATGGCTAGGAGGTTCATGGAAGGTCTACACATAGTTGGTGGATTTACTCCAGCTAAAAGATAATATAACTATGTTCTTAATTTATATGTTATGCATGTTTTTGCTACTGATGCTTGAATGTTATCATGTGTTCTGTTTCATGTGGATTTACTGTTAATCTTGTTTGAATATGAATGGTAACAGTAACTTTTTGTTATGTGTTTTATTTCAATTAAAATGCATGTTGTGTGTGTGTGTGTGTGTGTGTGTGTGTGTGTGTGTGTGTGTGTGAATATTTCACAGTGGTAGCCTTACCCTATCTCTGTGGAGGGTTGGGGATGCTACAGTTTGGTATCGCAGCTAATTCAGAGTTGTGTAGGTGGCATTCCCCAACCTGGTGGTGGTTGGGGATGTTACAAATTGGTATCAGATCCATGGTTACAACACTAATCCTGGATGGGCCATGTTAGTGGAAGTTGAAGAAAAAGTTTCGGAAACAATTGTTGTTGAAGTAGACAAAATTCGAGTTCTGACCCATGGTTTCAATGTTGAGCCTAGATGGGTTGGATAAGTGGTCATTGGACCCAAGGTTTAAGGTGTAAATTATGTCTAGAGAAACCAATTTTGAACCTCAAAATGTTCCTGAGTGCCAAGATGTTAGCTTGGACGTGTTAAGAAGATTAGGAGGAGTAGCGATGTCGTAAAACCACAACAGAAGTGGTGTTGGGCCTCAACGTAATGTGGACCTTAGGATCTGTTCGAGAGAAGGAGAATCCTTCATGACCGTAAGATCTGGAGAAGGTACAGGAGGTTTATCCTTGAAACCCTTCGGATTTTAGCAATCAAGAGAAGCAGGGTGCGTGGAGGCATAAACAACCGAAACTCGAAACCCCGAAGTCTTGACAGAGATATACACCATAGATATAGAGAAAAGAGTTGGACCATTGGATCAAGCCGAAGGGAAGATTGTAATTTCAAGAGTTTGGTTGTCAAGAGAATGCAATGTGTTTTTCCACAAACTCTCGAAGCCCAAAACGAAAGAGCCGAAGTGGTGATTTGTGATGATGTCACCTGGAGGCAATGTGGACACATGGGATGTGTGCCACACGTCAATGGGTTTAGAACCGTGGAAGGTTGAGATGGCATTGGGAATGTGACGAGTGTCACCCATATGAATGGGCCATGTATCAGTCGTTGGTATTCCACCATGTGGCATCCTGTGTGAGCAGGGTTAGTGGGGCTTGCGTTTGTGTAACGTAGTTAGGGATTGGAGGACCCATAGTGGAGTTGATCATGACACATCAAAATGGACGGCCAAGAGGCATTGTGGAGACCCAAGTTGCACAGGAGATAATTTTCCAAGGAGGTCCCACAATCCAAACCGTGGTTTCACGGAGGGATTACGTGTCAATGTCAGGAGAATTGTGGGTTACTCCAAATCACTGTTGCATGCCCCCGCAATTTGGAAAATGTTAAGTGATGTGATGTAATGATGTCAACAAAGGTGACATGGGAACGGTCGAAGATTAACAATTCATATGTGTGGATGAGATATCCTTCGAAGCTCTGAAGTCTCGAAGACCTGAAGTTTTGGAACTTAGACGCCTGAGGTTCCATAGTAAGTGTTAGTCATCGGATGTTGAGTAGACGTGGACGGTTGATTCGCCCTACTTCGCATGTTCGGTAATCTAGAACTCCAAGAGATTGTTTTGTTGTGATTTGAAAACATTCGATGCCGAAGTCTCGGGTAAGCACCTATTGATCTAGCACTTGATCACAGCCCATGGTCGCGTGGGTTGGGGGCTGAGAGAACAGGGGCTAGTGCCTGAAAACTGTGTTAAAGAAGGGAAAAGGGTTAGGAAGGAAGCATGTGGGTTTCGTCTGGTTCGAACCCGCATCAAAAGAATACTGAAGACCTAAAACTTTGTGATAGGGTCCAGAAAATATCTAATATCCATTATCTCAGAGAAAAGATATCGTTGCACAAGAAGTGCATTGGAAAAGAAGCACAAGTTTTAAAGGATCATAGTTTTATGCTCAAGGCTCAGAATTGAGAAAGGAAGCTATGATTGGGAAGGTCTCGAAAAGAGGAATCCAGATGTAATGGTTACATTAAAACATAAAAATTGTTAGAGATGTCTTCAGATAGAAGAAATAAGGCGAGAGAGAGAGAGACTTTTTGGTCTTTAGATGAATTTTCATTGTAATGTGTCTGTGAAAGACAGGAGTTGTAATCATGTTTTTTTTTCTGAAATGAATAGAACAGAGAAAATTGATCCAATTGTACAATGTTGATATTGTTTCATAGTTTACTGTTATTATTTGTTTTGTGAACGTATGATGTTCTTGGTGAGTGAATGAGTTTGTGAAGAAATTGAATAATTTTCAAGTGTTCTCTTCTATAAGATATGCAAGGTGTGCATATCAAGCGCAAGCAGTGCGTATAGAGGAAACTTGTTTTTCTAAGGGCTCAAGAAGATGAGCGTAGACTGTGCCAGGAGGGCACCAGAAAGTATTTTGGAAGACGCAGAAGGGTCGAGTCCCTTTGAGACTGAGTAAGTCATTCAACACTCAAAATCTCAAGAGAGGTAGCAAACCATCGATCTCAAGGAAGATCGAACCGTTGATTCCTTTCATAGGGAAATCAGAAATTGGGAGTTGAGAGAACGGAGGAAGTTGCTCTCGAAAATCCCAAAATGCGAGCATCTAATTTATGAGGAGAGATATAGACCATTGAATCATGGCAAGTGTGATCCATTGATCTGACGCACTTGAATTTCGTGAAGTCGGAAGTTGGAAAGGGGAAGAGAACTATTTTCTGATTTCATGAACCACGAAGTCTCGATTCACAAGAAAGGATCCACACCATTGGATTACGAGGAGTTGTGAGTCGTTAGATATGAATCACGTGGATTTTAGAAAACTAGAGATTAGAAGAAAAGAGGGGAACTGTTTTTCGAAACCTCGAAATGCAAATTGTCGATTCGTGAGGAATTGATCTAGACCGTCGAACTCAGAAAGCTGTGGACCGTTGATCTGAGGTGAACAGAGTTCGGGAGTTCAGACCTCGGGAGAAAGGAGGAGAGATAATCCTCAAATTTCGTGAAGGGTAAAGTCTCGTAGTGCTCGAAAGCTGGGCCCCAGGTCATATATAGAGGTCACGCCGGTGGAAGTTAAGAGAAGAGATAGCACGCACTGGACTCTTATTTTGGATTTTGGGGATAGAGAGAGTTGAGGGTGACTCGTATCAAAACACCCGGTACGCAAAATCCCGAAACGCCTTTTGGATAGGCGTGTGGTCATAGTCGGTGGTCACGTAGAGGAAGCTTGCACCCGCTGCTAGTTCTCGTGGGTGAGGTTTCGCGTAAGGCATGTGGATTTGTTTCATGGAGGTTCTAGTAGGGACCCAAAGAGTTGCTCTGGCTCTGATAGTTGAATATCCATTGACTGGGAGGTCAGAAGACCCTTCTGAGATGGGGGCACTACGTTGAAAGTGCTCAGGGCAGGAATAATCATGCATAGTTATCACAGTGGGAGCACAAGAAGATTCAATAATACGGGAAGAATTGAATACTTGTGGGATCATCAATAAAAACGTTTTATAGGGAGAAAGAAGTTGTTGCAATTTTTGTGACAGCAAGTATGTTATGGCTGGTTGGGTCTGCCAGAGGAAAAAATGCTTGCATGTTTGCAAGTTTTGTTGGTGATGTTGTTGCATAAGGAAGGAAGCAATAAAGAGATGAAGTGTTGGTTATAAGTTTGATGAAAGAAGCATGAAAGATTCTACTGCAATCGGATATTCAGGTAGTATAAAATTTATTAATGGCAGTTATGCAGGTATGAGTTTTTATTACTCTTTTTGCATAATTGATGAAAGGAAATTTAGGTAAGAATTTCCTCATCCAAAGTTATTATATAAAATCACATGATTATATTATTGAATGCATACCACTGGATGTGGTAAAGCTTGGAGGTCTGTATTAATTCAAATCTTTTTATCTTCTGAATGCACACACAGACACAGTAGAATGTCACGTTAATTTGGTTATGGGGTAATAACCAAAGAATTACAGATAAGAACTTGTTATAAGAATAAATGTCAGTAAGCTAGTCATGTATGAGACCAGGGCATGGTTGGATATGGAAAGGTTATGAGCCACACAAGTACTAAAATCTTCCTACTTTTAAATAAAACTTGGGCTACAACCTTTTTTCTAGCACTAATGAACACCACATAATTATATTCTTGGTGTAGTGTCCGGGTCGAAAAGGAAGGCATCCAATTAAATGGGAATACAATAGGAAGTGTGTGGAGAATGTGGCAACACATTGGCCATAATTCCAACTCATGGATGGTGAGATACATGACTGAGATAAGTAGCATTATGTAATTCAATGCAAGGTGCACTGAATAAGAATGCATTGAGAATTTCACTCATGCATAGTAAGTGATAAAATTGTATACTAAATGCAATGGTTGAATGAGTTTTGTAAGTACATGCATATATATTATTGCATAGAAATAATTGTTACTAACAACTGAAATGTTGTGAACTCATGAAGTTGAGGACATTTCAGGAGTTTCTAGACATTGCAACAGGAAATTTGCAAGTCAAGTAGTCACATGAGCATTGACTACAGGAATTTTTTTGGTTCAAAAAATAAAATAAAAAAGTAATCAACTTACAGATATTACTGTGAACATGCATATGCATAGAATGATGAGTCATTCTATTTGATTAAAATGTTGGGTGATTGTGACTAAATTGCTAGGTGCTAGGTGCAAGAAATTCTAAGATCACTGCATAAGATTTTCTACATATTGCAATTGAATTATGATGTACAACAAATACTGACAATTGTTGGCAGTATGCAATATGAAGCCCTGCAGGAAAATGGTATGGAGTTTGGTGCCTGTGGAAAATAACAAGGATGGATGCATTCATAATATGGCAACAACCAAGATGAATTATGAAATAGAATTTCATGTTTTGGGGAAAAATTTGAATTCCCTTTTGAACTAATTGGAGTTCCTAAATAAATTATTTTATGTTCCTCATGATAACTACATGTAGGTGATGTAGATGAGATGATTTGGATTAAAGTTGGAATGTTGACTACAAAGAGTATCTTGGGGAAGCTACTGATTGGAAATATTTGAGGGTAGTTGGAACTCCAAGAGCCACGATGCTTTGAGACTTCCTGAGCCGGCTTGTTGCTGAAGCCCAAGGAAAGGGAGGTGTAGCAGCCGATGGACTATGTGACAGTGAAGGTGTACACTCCTGGGGTGGGACAGGCATGTGGGGAATGAGAGACCATTGGTTGGAGTGTTGTTGAGGTTTGAATGGTTGGAGTGATGTTAAGGTTTGGTACCTTGGCCTAGACCATGTGGATAAGGATTGTGAACCATGGCTATCTAGGGAAGCCATTGCCCCGATGGAGTCATATCCCTACTTAGGGGTGGAAGGTCTTCTCAATCAAAAGATAAGTACAATTCTATATTTATTGTATGTTGTGTATGTTGTATACAGGTTATAATGTTATTAAAATTGTATGTATATACATATATATATATTGAATATATGCTTGCATTACCTGCATCCATGATTGTACATAATGTGTTTCATATTTCATTACTTAAGAAATATATATACCTGATGCTAATCATGTAATCGATTGGAATGTGATTCAGGTGGAGCAAGAAGGTGTCTTGCAAGTGCATCTGATGTGCATATTGGACCAGAAGAGAAAATAGCTACGGAATCGAGCCATAGGGCTTGTAAAGGTCCAGTGGACCTGGTACAATCCTGAGGATTCGACATGGGAGCATGAGGATGCTATGCGGGTAGAATACCCACATCTTTTTAAAGATTTTGGAAATCTTGTTGATGTTGTGTAAAGAGTTGCACTAAGGACAGTGCAAAAATAAGGGGAGGGGATTGTAATATCCCCAAGGACGAGCCCCAATTATATTATGAATTGTAATCATGTTTATAGGTTGGTGATCCAAGTGTATATAAGTTGGTGGGATTATGTGTTTAATAGGACGGAGATCCTAGGTGTTAAAGGCCAGGAGCCTGATTTTGTATATGTAATTATGCAGATCATTAATAAAATATAAACATCGCTACGTGTAGACTGGCCACGAAGAAAGAGTTATGGGGGACTAAGCTTCCACAAGGTTGGGTAAGGGAGGAGGCTAAGTTTGTTGGCCTAGGGGCTAAGGTAGGGGGCTTACCTCTAAAGGGGATAATAATTTTTTATTATTTCCTAAAGGCTAAGGTAGACAATTGACCAAGTGTTGTCCTAAGTTCTTTGAAAAGGAACGTATGCAAAAGGGAATGCATGCAGATCCAGGAAGACAAGTGTAGACCTAGGCGCATGTAGTTAAAATATGAAGTGTCAATTGTGTTGGGGGTTCACTCTTGCATTCTCCCATCCTTCGCCCAGGTTCGCTTCCCATTCTTCCAACCTCTGTGTAAGTTCATTAGGGATTGGGCCATTCAGATTCTGAACCCGTTTTTCCTCTGTAACTGACCTCTGCATTGTTTCTTGGTCACGAACCCAGTGAGAACCTGTGGGAAAACCAACGGATTGAGCCGCGTCTTTCATGAAGCCTAAGCATCTCGTATATGTCTGTGTCATGTGGTGTCTTAAATATGGGTTGTTGTGGCCATGCAGTTCATGGACTGAGTGTGGCTTGTTGCCTTCTGTCATTCCTATGTGAATGAGTGTTGAATTGTTATTGTTGTCCTCACCTGGTTGGAGTTGAGTCGAGGAATGTGTTGAAGAAGCGGGTTGTCAAGCCCGTGGTAGAAGAGGAAGGTTGTCAAGCCTGTGAGAAACTCTCTCCAGGTGAGAGAGTTTGTTGGGAAGTGGTTTTCTCCCAAAGAGATTCCAGCACCAACTACGGAGCTCTGAGAATTCCTAATCCAACCTATTGCTGAGACCCAGAGAGAGAGGTGAAGCACCGATGGACTATGATTATGAAGGTGTATACTCCCAGGTGGAACAAACATGTGGGGAATGAGAGTCCGTGATTAGTGGGCTTAAGAAGGCTCCTGGAGAGAATCTTTCTAGTTGCACTGTGCAGTTTCTTGTGACCTCAGCCTAGTCTAGGATTCACTTGCCCTGGGTGGAGCTTAGTCCCAGCTCGGGGGTGACCCACTACTGAGCGTGATGAGTAGCGTGGTCTATGGCTGGGAGGTTCATGGAAGGTTTGCACATAGTTGGTGGATTTACTCCAGCTAGAAGATAAGTATTAGTCTGTGCTTAATTTATATGTTATGCATGTTTGTGCTACTAATTCTTGAATGTTATCATGCGTTCTATTGCATGTGGATTTATTGTTAATCTTGTTTGAATCTGAATGGTAATAGTAACTCTATGCTATTTGTTTTATTTTGATTAAAATGCATGTTATGTGTGTGTGTGTGTGTGTGAATATTCCATAGTGGTATCCTTACCCGATCTCTGTGGAGGGTCGGGGATGCTACATTTTGGTATCGCAGCTAAGTCATAGTTATGTAGGTGGCATTGCACGGCCTAGTGGTGGTTGGGGATGTTACAGTCAGGTGATGAAGTAGTGGGAAAAAGAAAGTATAGACATACGGTTCTTGGTGTTGATGGGATGATTTGTATCCAAATATGTAGATGAAGATGGGGAGAATTTGTCCAAGGAAGCTAGACTTTTGGACTTTATCATGGTTTGAACCACAACGAAATATTTGTTTGGATGTGCATATGTCTATATTTCCCTTTACTCTTTGCAGAATTGGATTGGATGTGGACTATGTGCAATAAATTAGATAATTATGCATTAGGTGGACAGTGGATTGAAGTTGTCGCAGATGAGTTTGTTTTGGGGTGACTTCATAGTGCAGCAAGGTGAGGGGATACCTTGCCTTGGTTTGATATTTTTGTGAAGATTTAATGAATTTTAGAAGGAATTTGAGTATGGATGTTCTAGTAGGTTGGAAGTGAAGAAAGGGTGGTCACTTTCCTTAGTCTTTGAGGTTGGATGGAGTGACAGAGATGCAGAAAGAAAAGACTAATTTCAAGAATGAGGATGTGCATGCTCACAGATTGGGAAAGACAGTTGGATTAGCTACCCAATAAATTTGAGATGTTGCAGTGGACAATGTGTGGAGGCATGGACTTGAGTTGTAGTATGATCGCAGTAGTGAGTCATGAGGAGTTCAACACTTAGGAATTTTTTTAAGTGAAGTGGGAAACATCCGGTCATAGAAGGCAGTGACTATAGCAACATAACCGAATATCAACAAGGCATCAACATCATAGCGAGATAGTGCGGCAAATTTGGGTTACTTTCATTCTTGGAGTTGGGTGAAGAGATGGTATTGACTCAGGAAACAAATCATGTAGAGTTGGGTGCAGTATAGTTTGGTTGATTTATGGAAACTTGGGGTTTCCACTTTGACAAAATTTAGGGTTTCTAGTTGGCTAGAAAATTGGGGTTTCCAGCTAAGTTAGTTGCAATGGGGGGGAATGAGTTCAAGATGAAGCTCAGAGATCACATATTTTTTGGATATTATCGGGGATGACAATGAATTGAGGTGGGGGAGGATGTAAGTTATTCGACTAGAAGGGAATGGAGACCCTCACCCAATTCCTCAAGGAGACGAAACTTGGGGTTGCTCCAACACCCAAGTGTTGCACTAGTTGGGAAAGTTGACACCTTGGGAATCTAAACATGCCAAGGGTCTTTCCCAAGTATGAGGCGATCAAGAGAAGGGGCATGCCAAAGAGGTTGGGGTGCACCAGCATGAGGAGCACACCAAGGTTGGGGTGCATCAGTCCCAAGGGATGCAATGATTGATGGGTGCACAGGTTTTCTTGGTAAACTAGGTCTGTGGAGTGGCACGATGATTCGTTAGGGTAAACAAGTCCACAAAGAGGTGTGAAGATTCATTTCAACACATTGGTATTCGAAGGGGTGTGACACACTCAATGAACGTGATAGTTCACAATGGTCACCTTTGGATTCCATATAAGAGAACAAGGATGCATAACCAAGGAAGGTAGATTTGGACAACAAGGAGAGAGAGATAAGTTATGCTATTCAAAGGAAGACTTATAAGAAGAGGGGAGAGCTCCCTCAAGTAGATAAGTCACCCCACATGAGAGGACTTGTGTTTCCTTGAGGTGATTTTGTGGACAGAGTTGGGGAAACCTTCTTTTGGGATGAGTTTGGGAGAATTCTTGTCGCAGGTATGAATGAGGCATGCTACGATACAAAACCTTAGGTATGTGTGAAGACTTGTAGTAGAGAAGAGATGGCGAGTCTATGGTGGACACACATTTGGGGTGCTCTTCAGGAGTTACAAAATTTGTCACAATGGACAAGTCTTGGTGTGAATAATTTGTGCATGAGTGTCTTGGTAAGGTGAGGTGAGTCATGTGACTCTACTGAAGTTTCAAATCAAGTCAGTAGTGCTCATATTATAACTTTTTTTCAATATTAAGACTTAGTCGAATGTTAGGAATGATTTTTGTCGCCCACACTATATTTGTGTGTCTCTTGTTTCTTTCGTGAGTGTTCTCTTCATTTCATGGATGTATGCTTAAATGTCTAAGTGTTAATATTGTTAACAATTGTCTAAGTATACAAGAGTTTTACTAGGGTATGAATGTGACTGGATGGTATCCTAGAATGGAGTATGGGTACACTCTAGGTGAAGAGGTGTATTCAAGATGAAGTATCCTTGGTGTTTCCAAGCAACCAAGTGAGAAAGGTCACAATGTCACACGCCCTCAAAAGTTGCATGATCGCAAGATTCAGGCATGCACATTATGGGGATGTGACACCTTGGATGTCAATTAAGAAGAAAAATCTAATGTTGATTTTACTAGTACCTATAAATGATCAAGTGGAGAAAACAGATACATATGTGTCACCTCTCATAGATGAATTACAAATTTTATGGAATGAGATTATGATGTATGGTGCTTCTATCCCATTGAATTTATATTTTATGAGATATTATGTTGGTGCACTCTTGATTTTATAGGATTTATAGTGTGCTCCAATAATAGTAATGATTTTAGGAAAGTTATATAAAGAAAAGTACTAAATTTATAATAATAGTAGTGATTTTAGGAAAGTTATATAAAGAAAATTACTAAATTTATAATACATAAGAATTATTAATTTCTATATGGGTAATATTATTCCTTACATGATTATTGTTTAATTATTCGAATAAGAACAATTTTACAACATGATTATTGTTTAATTATTCGAATAAGAACAATTTTACAAGAATCATTGAAAAGAGTTATCATGCATGCCTACATTGTGGTGATGAATTCCAAGCTAGGAATTCAGATTATTATTGATGAATTATTCGAATAAAAACAATTTTACATATTTTAATATGTAAGAATTATTAAAAAGGTTATCATGCATGCCTACATTGTGGTGACGAATTCTAAGCTATGAATTCAAAAATTTAAGAAAAATGGTCTATGAAGAACAAATAAAGTTTCTTCCTTTAAATCTTCATTTTTGTTGATGGATAAAAAGGGAGTTTTTAATTATTTAAGCACCTCCTATGATCATGACACCAGCAAATTGGTTGAATTTGTATAGTGGATGTTTAGGGTAGACAAAAGAAATTCTAATTGAATGAATAGATTATCTATATTCTATGACCTACCGTATTGGAAGGACATGAATATAAGACATTTATTAGAATGCACATTTTTTAAAACATGTATGCCCTTTTTGGAGACATGTTTCCTTTAATTACTTAAGGTGTGAGATACAAACAAGCATGAATGGCTAAAATATATTTAAGTAAGAAAATATTAATATGATTTAGAATAAGGAAAATGGTTGTTAAATAAAAATATGATTTAGCATAAGCAAGATTGTTAAATAAAAATGAGACACAAATTGTAAAATTATTTGTCTACCAATATAGACTCCAACAAGATAGGACTCTTAATTAAAAAAATCATTGAGTGTTGAAGGATAGGTCACTAGTCTAAGCCACATCACCATTATAACATGTTGAATTTATGTTATTCTACATCATGATTAATATATTATAAAAAAATATTAGTTGAATATTTATAAGAGCATGTGCATGTACGACACACATGCATGTATGACCGTGTGCACACACACATGTATGTATAACCATTAAATTATTTCTACAAATTCCAACATTTTAATTGATGATGATGTTTTTTTTTTTATGGAACATGTTTATCCTTTATCTTTGTAAGGTTTTTGCAATCGAAAATTCAATACATATCTATGAATACCAATGGAAGGTTGTTTGATTTTGTAAGGTAAATATCACTAACTAATAGTGGTTAATTTATCATTTCATTAAAAAATAATAACATAGAAAATAATATGATCTAATTATAAAATATTTCTTGAGTTTTATAAATATTTAAATAATAAGTAATATTAAAAATAATATAAATATTTAAATAATAAGCAATATTGAAAATGATATTATTATGGCATGTTTTGAAAATAGATGAAACACTTTTAATGATATTTTTGTTTATTCTATATCTAGATAATGAGAAGAGATTGAAGAACTTGTTTGGATCTTGGAGAAGGAATTATCATTAAGGTTCATGTATATTTGAGTATAACCTCTAGTGCATTTAGTGGATGGTACTAAATCAACTAGTATTCTGAGTACTAGATGGATGTTTTTTCTTACAACGATACATGAAATAAGTAAATACATTTGTAAGACAACATACATGAATAAAAGTTTGCATACAAAAGGGATATAATTATTGTATTCTAGAGTCTTTCTACTTTGCAAGTAAATACATAAACTCACTTCATATTAATGCACCATTAATATGAAATGTTAAAAACAATGAAGAATAAAAAAAAGAGAAAGAAAAGGGTTAAATACAAATGGAGAGTGCCACATCAAGTAATCATATATTTCTTAGAACTTATAATAAAAATTATAGAATACTTTATCAATAGAGTACACTTTTCTTGATACTTCATGACCTCATCTAATTATAATAATTGAATGCATTCATGTATATATTTCAATGAAATAGAAACAACTATAGATAAATTCATGTTATATAATTCATATGTAAAAAGATATTAGATGGATTCTTATGATAAAGAAATAAAAAAAAGAGATAAATGGATTAAGAATTTCAAAAAACATAATTAAAGAAAATAATTACGAGATGGATTGCATGAGAAATGCCTAAATCATTACATTACAAGGTAAAAAACGACATCATATAAACATATTACTATATGTAACCCAATGCTAAAAAGGCATATAGATGCATTAAACAACACTATAGAATGTTCCTAAACAAAGTTATATATGTTCAGAGCATGTTGGAAGAACCACAGTGACAGTGATTTTGAGAGCTTGTCGATGTTTCGGATCCACAACAGGATCCATCTTCAGGACAAATATCCCTTTGACTTACATTAATAATAACATTTTAAACCTAACTTAACCTTAAACCATTTCAAGACCAACTTATTGGTTTCCAACTAGTCTTCCACCACTGATTTAACAAGAATAATATTAACGCCACCTCATTATATTAACCCTAAATTTAACCTTTAATTAACATAAAACTAATATTAGTATTATTAAACCACTAATATAACAACAATAGTATCAATTAACCACTTAATTCATTAACGGACTAAATCATTTTTAAATATTTTTTGAAAAATCCCCTCTAACTTAGGGTTTCACTCTGTCGAACACTAATATAACATTAATAATACTTTGCCCACCTCATTAAATAAACCCTAATTTTAACCTATAATTAACATTAACTAATATTAATAATAATAACACCTTAGGGTTAGCAATTTAAACCACCAATAAAAATTACACTACCTCATCAAATTAACCCTAGTTTTAACCTATAATTTAATATTAACATCGTCGGATTAAACCACTTAACCCATTAATTAACTATACCAATATTAAATACCTAACTTAACTTAACTTAACCTTAAACCTAACTTAACCCTAAACCATTTCAAGACCAACCTAATTGATTCCAACTTTTARTCTTCCACCACTAGAAWAATATTAACGCCACCKCATTATATTAACCCTAATTTTAACCTAYAATTAACATAAAACTAATATTAATAATATTAAACCACTAATATAACAACAATAGTATCAATTAACCCCTAATTTAAAACTACTTAACTCATTAATTGACTAAATCACTTTTAAATATTTTTAGAAAAAACCCCCTCAAGCTTAGGGTTTCGCTTAGTCGAACACTAATATAACAATAATAATACTTTTGCCACCTTATTAAATAAACCCTAATTTTAACCTATAATAAAACTAATATTAATAATAATAACACCTTATGGTTTTCTAGTTTTAATCTATAATTTAATATTAAACCACTTGACCCATTAATCAACTATACCAATATTAAATACCTATTTTAAAATTTAAAATTTAAAACCACCTATTCATTAATTGACTAAATCACTTTTAAGTAATTAATATTTTTTTGAATATTCTCCTCAAACCTAGGATAAAAAGAACAATACTATTGCCACCTCGTCAAATCAACCCTAAATTTGAATCTAGAACTAACATAATATTAACATTAATATTAACACCATTAATATTACCTCTTCAATTTAACCCTAGAAATTAATACTAACACCGTCGGGTTATCAAATTAAACCCATTAATTAACTAAACCACTATCAAATATTTGAAAAGTCTCCTCAAATCTAGGGTTTCACTCTGCCGATCTTAATTTTCCACCCGCCTCATCCTTATTTATTAGAGGTTCCTCTCTTATTTTTCCTCAGGCTTTTTTGTCCTGAAGATGGATCCTGTTGTGGATCCGAAACGTCGACAAGCTCTCAAAAGCACTGTCACTGTGGTTCTTCCAACATGCTCTGAACAAATCTCTCACCACAGAAACCTAAATGATCAAAGTTATATATGTTATTTGTACTTGACCAAATACATAAATAATTATAATTACACATAAATGCATTTAATTACAATGAATAATGGTCATGTTCATGTTCAAATCATTAGAACAACTATTATCATGACCCATACTAGTTACCTACAATATATAATTGTTTATTTATTAATCCTTTTAAGCTATATAATAGATATGTGTACCCTTCAATGCATGTATATGGCCATGATTTTCAGGTGGAGAAGAAAAATGAAAGGTGAACAATATAAGAATTTGGAGATAGGGTGGCATTCTAACAAATTGTTCACGAAATGTTTTATATAAGAATATTATTGATAGTGGATTGGAATGTATCATAACTATAAAACTAAATATTTATGTTAAAATTGTGAACCATTTAAGTCAATACTATTGAAGTGTAAGTGGTAAGTGGTTTGAAACCTTTAATAGATTTCATGCAAGGATAGATGAAGATACACATTTCCTTTCAACTAAATGAACTAGTTTTTTCCAAGTGAAAATGAACCATATATGTGGCCAAGTCATTATATTCATTGAAGTTCTCTTTCACCTAGTGAAAATGAACCATATATGTGGCCAAGTCATTATATTCATTGAAGTTCTCTTTCACCTAGATGTTTTAGAGAAGAAAAAATGGTTTGTTATTCCATATTTACTTAGGATTAAACAAATATTCATGAACATTAACATGAACACTAATATTTCCACAAGTTCAAGAACTTATGATATAGACAATGAATAATAT
Source organism: Picea glauca (assembly GCA_000966675.3). Classification (NCBI taxonomy): domain Eukaryota; kingdom Viridiplantae; phylum Streptophyta; class Pinopsida; order Pinales; family Pinaceae; genus Picea; species Picea glauca. The sequence continues at coordinate 346,596 of JZKD02S1899942.1, forward strand.
CATGAATAACAATCTTATTTGAGAATGCATGTAACTTTGGGATTCACAAATTAACTAATATTTGTGAGTTATATAAATCTTTTGATCCGGATTATTTTCGGCATGAAATGAGAGATAAAATATAATAAAGAAATGTACAGAGATATCTCAGATATCCAATATTATAACAGAAATGTATCAGAGATGCAACCATAAAAACAGGTATACAGTAATACACAATTTTCTATTAATGAGCGAAAATGTACAAAGACTGTAAAATACAGAGTTCATAAAGACTCACTAGAATGGTGGCAGCTTATCTCTGAGAAGAGATGTGAGAGATACTCGCATCCCTGAGAAGATAATTTACAATGAGGCTCCAAAGGCCTTTTTATCATAAATAAAATCTAAAACCCTAACACCGGAAGATGAAAAGCCAACAGTTTTGTGGACCCTGTTTTGGGTAGTTTGGTGTATCAAATTCTCAGGGGTGTAACTTTGGCATACGATCTTCGTTTGGGGCGCACGATAGCTCGTTGGAAAGATATTGTAGAGGAGATTCATTTTGGGGGATAAATCAAAACCTTTGGCTATCATTGAGAATCTCAATCCCAAAAAACCTTCATTTAGGCCCTCAAAATGGCCCTGGAAGTTAAAAACTGCTAAAAATAGTAAATTGTCAAAATTGCTAGAAAATTGTTTTGAGCGAGTTGGAAAAGGTGGGTGGCCACCAATATCCACCTGGATCAATCCTCCCTCATTAGGAAGAAATGGTATCCATTGTATTGAGTTCCCGAGGGAGAGGGAAAAGAGTTTGTTGAATCTACATCTTGATGAGTTGCTTGCCTTGTTGGAGAAGTTGCATTGCTTAACTTTTTGAAGGTTTTCACGAACCTGTGGCTGGAAGGGTTGGACATTTTTTACCATTGTGGCTCATGAGATGTCTATGTGTGGAAGGAATATTTGTGCTTTGTTGCAGTCTTTTCGACCTGCTTCTGTTGGATAGAAGGTGCTTGGGCCAAGGCTGTAGTTCTTGCAATATCCTTATGTTCACCTTTTGAATAGATTGTGATGAAGATAAATTTTGTAGTATGATATACTACCTTGCGGCACTGTTTAGGTGGGACAGTAGTCAGAACCACCTCTGGTATCCTGTAGATATGACCTCCTAGAGTAAAAATGACACTACGAGGTCGAGACTCATAGATAGCATGGAGCTTCCACATATATGGCTAGCCCAAGAGAACATCACATACATCTAGCGGCACAACATCACATAATACCTCATCCTTCAAGGGTTGGATTCCATATGACAATTGACACTACTGGCTAACACAAAGATATTGTCCCTGGCGAAGCCACCTGATGTTGTATGGTTGTGGGTGCGGTGTTGTCAACAATCCCAACCGTTTGATGACCTCTGTTGAGATGAGGTTCTTCTGGCTTCCGTTATCAACAATAAAATGTTGCAGGGTCCCCTTCACCCACATCTGTGAATGAAAAAGGAGCTCCCCCTCTTCAAGATCTATTGGTTCTTCTAGATGAATTGATGTGATTGTGACAATAGCAGTGGGGTCTGCGTCGATGATCTGTCTTCTGTTAGTATTTTCTGAATCTGATTCTGAATCAGGGTTTGGCTCCTTATCTTTGATTTCAGCCACCAATGATTGTTTTGAGAAACATTCATCGGTGTTGTTCCAGGGGATTTTATGGAAATCACACCATTTTTCGGTGTCCTTCTTCGTCTTCCCGTGATCCTTATTTTCTTGTGGCTTGGATTGGTTTTCGGGACACTGTTTGTTAGGGTCATCTTTATCATACTTTGGTTGTTGTGGATTTGTAGACCTAAACTACCATTTGTTTTGGTGCTTAAATTTCTTCTCAATTTTAACAACATATCGATAAGCAGCACAGAATGATGAGATGTCCAGAAAATCCATTTCAGTTTGGATGTATCTATGTAGAGCCCCGCGGTATTTCAAAACCAAATGTCATTCGAAGTCTTTTATACCCAGCTTGGTGCGCAAGGTATAGAAGGTATTAGTGAACTCTGGAACTGCTTGGCCCCTCTCTTTCCATAGTGTGGTCCATCTCATATATTGTTCCTCATAGTTTCCAACAGGGTAATACTGTTCCTTTACAGCGTCCAAAAAAAAATCCCAAGTGGGATCAGCCCCATATATTTTAGACTCTTATGTGGAACTTTGCTCCCAGTAAGTTTCCCACTAATGTTTGACATGGGGGAGAGATTTAAGGAGTGAAAAGGTGATCTTTTCCCTATCGAAAAATTGGTGAATAGAGAAATAACCTTCTAACATATTTAACCATTTGTCTAGAGCATCCACATCTATCTGACCTTCAAATACGGGAATATCAAAACTAACATGTACCTTGAAAGGAGAGGTGCTTCCAAAGTGGTTGTTTGATGAAGGTGCACCTGTTTCTATCGGCAAACGTTCAAGGATGTGTGAAAAATTCTCCATCATTTCGTCCCTCTATCTCGTGAGAGCTTGCTTAAGCAACAGATTGATAGAATCATCTGCTCCAGCGTTTTTATTTTCTTCCGCCATGGAGGGTTTATTGGGCATGCGAGAGATATTTTCTTCAAGAGAGACAAGCTCAACACAAAACTTGCTATACTCGGACCTTTTCAGGGACATGCACTGAATTTGTTTTTATCAAGAGCAACTTGCTCTAATACCACTAATTTGGATTATTTTCGGCACGAAATGAGAGCAAAGATATAATAAAGAAATGTACAGAGATATCTCGGATATCCAATATTATAACAGAAATGTATCAGAGATGCAACCATAAACACGGATATACAGTAATACACAATTTTCTATTAATGAGCGAAAATGTACAAAGATTGTAAAATACAGAGTGCAGAAAGACTCGCTAGAATGGTGGCAACTTATCTCTGAGAAGAGATGTGAGAGCTACTCGCATCTGTGAGAATATAATTTTAAAATGAAGCTCCAAAGGCATTTTTATCATAACGAAAATCCAAAACCCTAACCCCAAAAGATGAAAATCCAACAGTTTTGTGGACCCTGTTTTGGGTAGTTTGGTGTATCAACTTCCCGGGGGCGTAACTTTGGCATGTGATCTCCATTTGGGGCGCATGATATCTCCTTGGAAAGGTGTCGTCGAGGAGATTCATTTTGGGGGATAAATCATAGCCTTTGATTATAATTGATAAGATATATCCCGAAAAAACTTCATTTAGGCCCTTAAAATGGCCCTGGAAGTTAAAAACTACTAAAAATAGTAAATTGTCAAAATTGCTAGAAAATTGTTTTGAGCGAGTTGGAAAAGATGGGTAGCCATCGATATCCACCTGGATCACCTTTTGTCTCTTTTTTTTCCATGGAAATGCAGTAATTTATTCTTAACAAAACAAAATGTTGATGCATATGTTATGCTAAGATTAAATGTAACTTAGATCTATAAACTATAATAAAAATTGGTAATTATACTTATATATTTTTCGCATATTCTATGATACAATTAACCTATATTGATTATTATAATTTTAATTATAATTTTGTTTTGATGAATGGTGTTTGGTTACATTATACGATGTTTGATCTATATGTTTATTAATTAAAAAAATTAGGGTCAATAATTAAGTACTACAATATGAATTCCTAATTTTCTTATTGAATTTATTAATATATCATTTCATTTTACATACCACTCATAAATTAAAGATAAAAAGTGAAATTAGAAATATACTAGAAAACAATATCACTAATCAATACATAATATTATGACAACTTAAAACAAAGTACAATAAATTAATATTCTATAAACATGATATTAAAAAATACAAAAAAACTATACCAAAAGGTCTCAAAGTGATTATGACAAATTATAATATCCTTACTGTAAGATCTCCCACAACACCCATCGGGTGCACGTGCTCCATGGGCAGATTCGAGGATGAAACGGATGAAGAGAACAAGGAGGAAGTGATTGGTTGGGTGAATGAAGACGTTTGGGTGTGAGCAGGAGCACCTTGGGCACATGATGGTGTCGTGTGGAACCAAGGGGGTACACACCTTACTTTCCTTAAAATTATTGATGGAAACTTAGGTTGTGTTTTGGCAAGGGCAAGGCAACTAGGGAGAATGCCCAAGGAGTGGAACCATTTTCCATCGACAACATGGATGCATAGGAGAGGTTGGACAACCCCATCGACACACCCATGAGGAGTCATGAAAATTGTCATGAGAGAATGCACAAGGAAATGGATGCATGCCTGAGGATAGGTTGCGTCGATCCAAGACACATGACGATTGATGGGAACATAGGCTTGGATGGGCACACCGGGTCCATGGAGGGGCAGAATGAGTTGGTTAAGTGTGGGTTCATGAAGGGGCGTGACACACCCAAAATACCTGATGTTTCACATAAGTGACCTTCATAATTCTCAATAAGAGCAAGGGTGCACAACCAAAGGAGGACAAGAATATTAGCAATATGTTTAGAGAACAAGTGTGAGGAAAGTTTGAGGAAAAAAACTGAGGTAGAGTTTCCAATATGGAAGAAAAGTATCCAAGATTGAGACGCTCTAGGTGATTTTGGGGAAGTCTAGAAACACGGGTTTTTTGGAGGCATGTGTGAGGTAGAACCAAAACCTATGTTAGATTGGTGAAAGTCTACAAAAACGAAGGGACAACAAGGCTATGGTTGTGGGAACATCTAAGGTGCACTACAGGAGGTTGTGGAGATGGTTGCAACATAAAGTATTGGTGTGAAGATTCTGAGTATAATTTTCTTGGTGAGGTGAGGCGAGTCGTATGACTCTACCTAAGTTTTAAAGTGAGTTGGTAGTGCTGATATTGTGATTATTTCGTAATAAAAAAGACTTAGTTAGGTATTAGGCACGGTTCGTTCCACCCGCACTATTTCTATGTTTGTATTTCATTTGTTCTGTAGTTGTTCTCTTGGTTTCTAATGTTCATGGATGTATGCATATATATGATTAAGTGTTAAATTGTTAACAATTGTCTAAGTATAGAAGAGTTTCAGTAGAGTAGGAGTGTGACTCGTCGGTAGCCTAGAACAAAGTATGGGTATGCTCTAGGTGAAGAGGCGTAGCCTGGATGAATTATTCTTGGTGTGCCAATCAACCAAGTAAGAACCTTCATAGTTCCAGACGCCCTCATGAGGTGAACGATTGCAAGATTTAAATAGGTGTCATGTGGATTCATGACACTTACAAATTTGATAAGCATAACATTAGTATATACTAAAAAAACGAGAAGAAAGTTATCACAATATTTGATAAGCATAATATTACAGTAAATATGATAAGCATTTAAATTACAAGAAAATTTGATAAAAGAAAAGTTATGACAAATTATAATATTAAATAAATTATCATATATGCATAACATTACAATAAATTATGACAAATTATATTGCAATCTAGAAACAAAAAATTATAATATCTTTTAATTTACAATTTAACTTTTAGAGAAATATTTAGCTTGATGATCTATCATCAATTATGTCATGTGAAAAGAAAAATTTTAACCTATATTCCATTATGTTTCACACTTATAACGACAAATATTTCCATCCAAAATTTCTCCCTCAAATTGACCATAATATCAGCCACCTTAGTGACCTATATTTTTTAACCTTAAGATATTATTTAAACCGAAATATAAGTGGAAAACTTGGGCAAAATAATTGTGGTAGAGAAACAAGTCGACAATGGAATAAATTTTCGATCAGAAATGGTACCATAAAAATATAAATTGAAACTACAGCCATAGTTTTGGGTTCATGTTGTAGTGATAATACTTTGAAATAATACTAGAATATGTTTTTTTGTTTTAAGAAAACTCTTCATTATTGTGCCCACCACCTTAGATCGCCTAGTTTTAATATTTCTAAGAAATTACTCTCGGGTATTTGAATAGTTGGCACATAATGATGGGTAGTAGGGATTGGGTCTAGGTTGGCTATATTACACACATTCCTTGTAGACTCAAGAATCATGTGGAAATAGCAAGAGAAGATTGAGCATTCAATCTTGTCTATATGATTAACACTTGAAGCATAAAACCTATTCAAATCCCTCATTCTGCTGAGATGGATTTCTGCTAACCCTTGGTCTTGTTTCATTTTCAAAAATCTTGTGTATTGTAATTAATTTATATTATGGTTAGTCAAGCCTTCATTGGTCAAATCATTTGTGTGTTATGCATCCTCTAGCTTTGTCAAAATTATTTTGAAGCGATGAGTTGGACCCATTCTCAAGACCATGCTACGATTTTCAATAAAACGTTTTATCACCGATCTCATATTTGTTTTGAGAATCTTATGGCTTCTTTTGAAGATTTGAAAGTTGGATATCATGCTTGGTGTCAGTTAAATTGCAACTAGATAATACTAGTAAAGCCACTCTCAAATTTTTGTTTTGATTCCATGTTAAGGTGATGATCTCATTATATCTCTTATTCAAGATTCAAATCCCTCACTACTTCCATTTTGAAAAATGTAGATTTCAGTTGCATTCTATTGTCAAAAATTGAGCTAGACTTGGAATAGTTCAATTTACTTTGTAACAAAGTTTAATAGGATTCATATCCCTTGCATTATCACGATTATGCTTGAAGGTAAGTTAATAAGGGGACAAATTCAATTTATTATGGTGGGAAATTTCCCCAAATCTGATAGAATCTTGTTGGAAGCTATAGTTCCATTTTATTGGCAACAATTTTGACCATAAAATATGATTTTAGATATTTGGATCCATTTTAAGAAGAAAAAGTGAGTTGATCATGGTGAAATTTTAATTAGATGAAAAAATGAACTAATGATAAAAATTAAGTTTGTCCATTTATCAACTCACTTCATTTCTACTTAGTTTTGATGGCATGCCTAAAATTTAATCACAAATTGACAAAGTGTTGGTCCATGATTTGTTTCCTGTGTGAGTTTGATTCTCTACTCTACAAATCTTGATGGCCAAATGACCATATCTATCTACTTGGATTCAAGCCTAGGTTTGATTCTAGGTCAATCCCATCATTCATGCCTTGAATTTTGATTATCATATTACTACAAAATTTTATAGCTAGGGAAATATATTGGATAGATGCTTTAAAATAAAATAAAATAAATTGGAAAGGTAAAGGCATAAGAATGAAAATTGAATGGTTGGGTGATTTCTTTAGAGTGATAAATAAAATCATATTTCTATTTGATTATCAAAGGCATCAAACAATTAAATAATGATTGTTAATATGGCACGAGAAACATTGACAAATGTAATTGGTGT
>JZKD02S1899942.1:359027-389315 GCA_000966675.3 Picea glauca
AACAGTGCCATGAATGACTTCATTGCTGTTTTGATGATGTAGAGTTCTTGTCGCTGTGTGCAGATGATGTGGAGTTCTTGTCGCCATGTGTAGACGAAATTTCAGTGATAACAATCGTATATTGAAGAACATGACACCAGAAGAAGCTTTCTCAGGTAAGAAACCTAATGTGGAAAATATAAGAATATTTGGATGTCCTATTTACTCCCACATTCCCAAGGACAAGAGGAATAAACTAGAACCTTCAGGAAACAAAGGGATATTCTTGGGATATAGTGATTCATCCAAGGCTTACAAAATATATATTCTAGAACAACAAAAGATCGAGGTCAGCAAAGACGTAATTTTCAATGAAAGGATGGCCTTTAGGAAATCCATCGAAGAAAATATAGAAGAAGAACAGATTGAAGAACTTAACGAAGAAAGCACAAAAAATGTAAATGACGAAAAGGAACTACCTAGTCATCCTATGGAGCCATGTGAAAACATTGATTCAGATATCGTACCTAAGACTAAGAAAAGACCAGCTTGGCTTGAAGCTACCTTATAAGACGCAGAAAGACTCAAGGTTCCAGAAGGAACATTCAGAAAGAGTAAAAGACCTAAAAGATTCTCAAGTTATGCAGCATACATGACAAAGCGTCTAGATGAAGAACCTACCACATTTGAAGAAGCAATTCAAAAGGAACAATGGAAAGAAGCTATGACGGAAGAGAATCAATCCATTATGAAAAATGAGGTATGGGAAATCGTACCAAGACCTAAAGAAAAATCGGTGGTAACTTCAAAAAGGGTGTACAAGATCAAACATGCAGCAGACGGAAGCGTGGATAAATATAAGGCAAGATTCATATCTAGAGGGTTCTCCCAGAAGGAGGGAGAAGATTATGACAAAACGTTTGCTCCGATGGCTAGATATACTTCCATCAGAGCTATCATATCTCTTGTCACTTCCATGGGATGGAACTTGCATCAGATGGATGTAAAGACAACTTTCCTCAATGGATCTATTGAAGAAGAAGTATATATTGAACAACCTCAAGGGTTTGAGGTACATTCCAGAGACACTCATGTTTGCAGATTGAAGANATTGGGCAGGAAGTGCAAAAGACAGAAAGAGCACTTCAGGTATGTGTTTTAGCTTGGGCTCCGCTATGATATCTTGGGGCAGCAGGAAACAGAAGTCTGTCGCACTCAGCACAGCAGAAGCAGAGTATATGGTAGCATGTGAAGCATGCACTAAAGCAATATGGTTAAGGAATTTAATCTCTGATTTATTTGATCAAATTCCAGAATTGACCATAATATATTGTGATAATCAAAGTTGTATAATATTATCAGAACAACCCGTGTTTCATGACAGGTCAAAACACGTTGAGATCAAATACTACTTTATTCGAGATAAAGTCCAAGAAGGAGAGGTAAACTTGAGTATATCCCCACTGACGAGCAGACAACAAACATTCTGACAAAACCTCTATCCAGAATAAAGTTTGCATATTTCCGAGAGAAGATGGGGATCATGGAAATAACTCCCTTAGCTGAAAGGAAAGACTCTCCAGCTTAGGAGGGAGCACTAAAATATTATTGAAACATTTATCTTTGTGATTGAAAAATAGTCCAAATTGGACAGATTCTTTCTTGTTCGGAAAGTGGATTGAGATTTCTGACAGACAACAATTTCCCATTGTGGTTAACATGGGAAATGGTCCATATTGTTGATGTATCATAGACAGTGACTTCCCATTATGGTTAACATGGGGAGTGGTCTAGGGCAGTCTCTCTTCTTGAGGGTTACTCAAGAAGACTGGTCCGCCTTGCCAGATAGCGATTTCTCATTGTGGTTAACATGAGGAATGGTCTGTTTTGGAGGTTGATGCAGGACAATCTTTTCCTCTTGTGGTTAACAGAGGAAATGGTTCGGACAATCATTCCCTAGGGTTTATACATTCTCTCCAGGGTGCACTTTGATTAGTGTAGGAGGAATGGCCCGGGGTGGGGAATGGTCCAGACTTAGCAATCAGGGACAGGCATTCCTTAGGGTTTATACATTCTCTCCATGGTGCACTTTGATTAGTGTAGGAAGAATAGCCCAGAGTGGGGAATGGTCCAGGTTCAAAAGATAGGACAGTTATTCTTCCTTGTTTGAGAAGAATAGTCCAGATATCTCATTGTTCTACTATGAGGGTAGATCTTCTTTCATATCTCACAGACGTGAGTGAAAGATTGGCCTAGATGATTCAGTTTATTTTAACGATATTTTTCTATGCAGGTTGGCATCAGATGATTGTTATGGAGACTGCTTGTCTGCAGATAGTAGAGATATACTACTGTGGTGGATTTGTTCCACTGTTTATGACTATGTGTCACCGTTTGAGTAGTTGTGTACTACCATGGATAAACACAGGTGTGTTATATCAATTGATATTGTACCAGTTGTCATAGGATATTATCCAGTTCGATAATAATGACGGTGCTTGTGATACTACCAATTGAATGGTATGTTTGTGCTCAAGACCATACCTCCCTAGCTAGGAGGGAGTGTTGATATTATGGTAGCTTCGGGAGGTATAAATCTCTATTGTGACCTATCACGAGATTAGAATATTTCGAAAGGAAACAAAGAAGTAAAGGAAACCCTAGACGAGATGTCAGCTGCAAAAATATAATTAATGTGACTTAATTAGTACCCAGAAGGAGAAGTCGTCCCCAGTAAGTCTTCCAGACTACTATAAATACAGGGCGTCAGTTCTCATTATACACACTTCTCAGAATTACAGAGAGCAGTTTTTGCGCACTGCAGTTGGCAGTTTTGTGCGCAAGTTTTTGGGGAAGGTGTTGCGCCAGTTTCTAGGTGGGACTATCTGATCAACTTGGTTTCTATTCTTGCTTGGTGCATTATCCTTGCTTGGCTATTGATTACTACCAATATTCTTCTCTTTCAAGGTCAAGGTGCTCGGAGGGTGGCTTCGGCCTATGGTTGGGTGACAAGGGTATTGTCAATGGTAAAACGAGCACAATCTTTCATATTCTAACACTAATTTCAATGAACGATGTCATCGATTGTTGTTTCGTAATGTTTAGTTATCTAACTTGATTTTTATCTCGTCCAATCCTATAAAATTCAAGCATTCTAGTTCTATAATCAAAAATATTACTTAATTGTCCTTGGGCACTTGTAATGGAAGATATAATGGTGTCTAGGGAACTGGCCAGTGAGAATCATGAGGGATCTATAGTACTCTGTAAGTATTGAACAAGAGTTTTAAGAGACCTCAACCCTTCATCAATTTACATATTTATGTTTGTCAATTGTGGGTTAGGGTTTGGTGTGCCTTCATGTGGTGGTGTTGAGCTTGGATTTTCTCCAAGATCCATGTTAATAAAGTTCTCTATAATTTGGTAATGGAAAATATAGTTTAGGTTTATTTTTTAAACATTTAAATAAATTAGGAAATTTAGAAAAAAAAAATGCAACGAGAGACTATGCTAGGAGAGTGTGGACACCATGCAGGAAAAATCCAATCATCGATTTGCTCAATAGCTCTTCAAAACGTGTGATGTGGTCGGTCTATTGGTGAAATAGACTGACTAGCGCCCCTTTCAAATTTTTAAACAAAGGAACACACACATGTTCCTAGAGCGTGTGCACATTTCTAGGAAAGCATTTGTGTTCTTGTTTAGGGTTTGACATGGCCTCCTCTGTGGCGATTCAAGGGATGTCGAACCTGTGACATCATGGACGTGTGTGTGATGCACACGTTCGTGCATGATCACATTTGAGATCACCCCATTGCCACTTTTTCTCCATCAAATTCTTGTAGACACCCTTGCATTTAGTTGAAGAATGATAAGGACTCATTGAGGGTAGTATGTAAATAACCAGTGAGAATTGCACTCCATGGCCCAACTTCGTTATATTCAAATTCAATTCTCATTTCATAACCATGGATTTGCTTACATTGTTCCAGAGCCAATAAATTTGAACATGTAGGAAGAACACTAACTATGGTGATTGAGTAAGGTTTTATACCCAAACATAACATTTTGTTTAAGAATGTGAAAGCTTCAATGAAACCCAGTGTCTCCCAACATCTCATTTAAATAATGTTTGCATTCATTCACCCAACATCTCATTTAGACATTCTCTTAAAATAATGTTTGCATTCATTGACCCAACATCTCATTTAGACATTCTCTTAAACCATTTGTAGGTATTGCTAATGTTACACAATGATAAGTTGAATATGATAATATGATGAGTAATGGTTACCATAATTGAATTTCATGTATTGTATGAGTTGAATTATGATGTTTTGTTTTCAGTAACATTATAATATTGTAAAAAATTATATTATAAGAATGTAATGAACTCATTTAGATGTTGATTATAGATGTTGATTATAAGTGACAAGTCATATTTTGTTATTGTAACATTATAATATTGTAAAAAATTATATTATAAGAATGTAATGAATTCATTTAAATGTTGATTATAAGTGATAAGTTATATTTTCTTTTTAAATTGTAGAATCTAATTTATAAGAATGTAATAAACTCATTTAAATGATTATAAGTGATAAGTCATATTTTTTTTTCTTAATGGTAGAATCTAATTCCAATACATTATATGAAAGGGATAGATGGGTCCAAAGAAGGCCTACCAAGATGTAGTTGAGGCCCAAGAAATATAAGGAGGTAAGAGGAAATAAGCAACAAAAGAAGGTAAGAGAAAGTCTATCAAAGCAAACTACTACACGAGAGAATTATAATATATTTTATCATGAACTATTAAAATAAAACACTCAATTATATATATATATAAATCTCAAACAAAACCAAATTATAATTTCTAACATCATTAAAATAAATTAAACCACTATTATATATATATATATATATATATATATATATATATATAATATGAACATTTTTATAGAATTTCATGAAAAGGAATTGCCTCTTTTATCTCTCATGTGAGAAAAAGTTGGATATGTGGGTCGTTTGATGTTACAGGGAATGATAGTCCGTCTCATTTCCATCTAGACTGCACATCGGAATTCCCCTTCTGCGACGAAGTTTCCAACCTTCAGATTGGGATTTTCTTGTTGTGGGCACTGGCGGTACAAAAAAGCTCAGTATGTAGAGAGAAATTGGATGAATTCGATGTTAAGGAAAAGCTTCAAAAGGAGTGGGTTAATTTGGGAGTAATCTTTTTTTTCGAGTTACTTTTAAATTTTTGGTCAATTCAGAATTTTGATCCATATTTGGAGCATATCAGTTGGTTTAAAATGGGGCAAAACCCCTGAAATAAAGTTATGAAATTCCATAAACTTTGATCCATATAAAACTCAAACTATCCTTGAAAATCTAACCAGATTCAGACCCATTTTATTTTACCTCAAAAGAGGAAAAATTGGTCCAGAATTAGCTTACTCCGCTTCAAAGGCATCCTTATTCAACTGCCGGATATTTATTGTGTTCGTCGGAATGCTGTTTGCATATACTTTTCTGATGTATATCCAGGACAGTGTGGGAATCACTTTAATGGATCAAACCGTGATTGGTGGCCCGCTTGCAATCTCCGCGAGTGATTCCCTGCGCATACCCACACATGTTCAATCCCTGGCACTTGACGTTATTCGTCCGTGGCTTGGCCGCGTCTGGTATTTCTCTCCGTCCGTTCCCGTTCGGACGGATATGCATAAACTGACGAGTAACAAAACCAAACGGTTTTAATTGTCCCACAAATTTAACAGTGCCGCACCCAGAAATTTAACCCGCCATGGCCATGGCCCAAGCAATCCACAGAGAGTTTAAGGCAGTGGTAGGCAGTTCACATGATAGAGGAGAGGCTTCATAAATCCATCCATGGATTACAGTTCTCGTCTGATACCGCTTCCTCGTTGCGGAAATCAATGGACAGCTTTGGGATTTGGACTGATCTGGGTTTACCTGCCATCGCCGGAGTTAACAGATGCTCCAAACAATTCTCTACAGGAGAAGGAGGAGGACAGTTCAGAATGGCTATGACGCTCGAAAATCCTCCGATTCTCTTGTAGTCATCCGCAAACGCTTGGAAGTCCGGGTCTATGAAGTCCCCATTGACTGTCGATTCCATCAGGCCTGAGTCGACAGCGCACCCCAGAGAACTGGTTCTGTCGCTCTTTGTAACGTTATCGTTGGGGTAGCTGCTCGGTTCTGTTGTAATTTCCTGACAGGCAACAGAAACGGAGTCCCGGAGACAGATCGACTTAGCCTCCTGAACGCTCTTATTATCATTGATTTCTACAGGAGAAAGAAGAAAATCCTGTGATATACAGTCCAAATCTTCGTAAGATGAAGCCACGTCTGCCTGGCTCATTGCTCGCTGTTCCAACCATTTGAGAGGGGTGGCCTTTCTGTATATACGGCAAAGCACTGCTTCCTTCTGCAAAATCAATCGAACAAACAGCAACGAACTAAGAATCAGAAATTATTAGAAGTTCAAAGAGGATTTAAGGATTTAAAGGAATAAAACCGTTGAGAGAGTGGAATAAAAAGAGGATAACTTTGTTTAGGGGGCAGTTTAATTGACAAATGCCGTGAAAATGAAGTTCCATGAGGTTTCGAGTTCAACTCCCAATGTGTGCCGAGTATGGGGCCTGGTGGCACATCTGGAGGCACATCTGGAGATTATAGTAGTAGCAGTTGGATAACACGGCCACACCTAGTTGCTGATTTCTATTGTTGGTGAAATTGCAATTTTCTATTATTTATAGTATATTTTTAATGCATAAATTAATTTAGTAACCTAAAAAAATCTTATTTTTAAATTTTTAAATTCTAATATCTATTGTCTCAGGTTAAAGATTCTATTAAATGAAGATTTTTTTAGGGGATATTTTTTCAGGGGAAATCTTGTCCTGAGAGTTTTTCAGCATGCTGAATCTATTTCTGCATTCAGAAATGGATGCCGAACAACAAAAAATAGTGATTAGTGTAAATTTATATCCCCCAAAAAAATCATTTAGTAGAACAGCTAAGCAAGCCATATCTATTTGTCATTTTAATATTTTTTTTTTTTTAATTTTTAGGTAAATATATTAGTCTAAAAATTTTACTTTTTGATATTTTCAGGGTATATTTTCCTATTAATTTTGATTGAAATCTTACTAGAAATTGTTGAAACTACAGATTTGAGTGGTTGACTCTAAATAATCAGAATTTTCTTGGATTTTTCAGAACTCTGAATGCATTTTATGTATTAAAAAACAATTTAAATAACATAAAATGGTTATTTAACAAATATTTATTTCATGAAATTCTAGTGAAATTTTCAAAAAATAAAAAGTTTAGAAAAGCTCAGAAAAATAGCAGTAGTTTAAATGTTCTAAGAAAAGAAATGAGTGTTTTTGGATGATATTTTCAAGGAATCTGACTGAAATCTGGTTAAAAATGATTAGATCCACAGATTTGAGTGATTATTTATGTAGAATCCAGTGTCACAAGAGTTTTGTCTAATGCTGAATCTATTTCTATATTCAGAAATGGATTTTAAATAACAAAAAATCAAGGAATAGTGATTTCATATAAATTTATGTGAATATCCTTATTTCAAAAAAAAAAAATAAAAAAATAAAAAATAAAAAAAAATTAGACATCTCCAATAAAAAAATAAATTATAAACTAGCTAACCTTGGGCTTATCAAAGTAGTCAGGTAGTCTGTACTCGCTCATAATCCAGTCGGTCTTCTGTCCCCTGGGGGCTCGGCCTCTGTAGAAAACCAACGTTTTCTTAAGCCCAATGCACTTCGCATTGTCGTCGTGAACGGACCGATCAGATCCCGTGGCCTTCCAGTACCCAGAATTCGTCATGCGATTGGGCCGGCCTCGATTATTCCAGCACCTCTCATCTCTCGGAACAAAGAAAAACAGTTCCCTTTCGCCCAAACTAGCAAAGCCTGCAACGATTCATTCAGCGAATTGATTACAAGTTACAGTAATACCTGGAACTCAAACTCCCGCCATCAAAACGATACAGAAACAACCAATTAATTACAAGCTAAGTACTACAAATTCGTGAAATTCAATTTAACGCTAATACAGTGGGATTCAAGGACATACCGGGCAGATCCCAGGGATCATAACGATACAAATCGAGCATTGGTATGTAGTTGAAGTTGCGAAGCTTCCCTTGTACCATTCTGTTCAGATAAAAGCCCACCAACTCCTGCTCTGTAGGGTGGAACCTGAAGCCAGGCAGTTCATTGAGCTTCTCTTTCAAACCTCGCTGGCCAGAGTTGATTTCCATGTTTCATATGGATAAGTTTTTGGGGTGTGGATGCATAGAGGACTGTGAGTTACAACAATTTATAGAGAGTGAGGTTGGATGATGTCATGAGGAATGTGAGTTAAAATAAGTGGTCACCTGCCACAGCATTTGAAGATTGGCATTCAATGATGATGAGATTTTATGGGCTATATGTTAATTACAGTTGTATGAGACCTCTTGTTTGTGGGACAAGGGATCCCCTCTGTTCAAGGGATTTGACTGGTAAAGTCTACGAAGGTATACATACCCTACCCCCTTTGGATTTGAACCTGTGACCTCTTAAGAGGATACACATGTTCTTAACCATTAGGCCCACTTAGGCTGTATGATTGGCATTCAATGATGATGAGATTCTATGGTCTATATGTTACTTACAGGGGTATTCAATATTGTTTAGCAGACTGGATATTAACAATTTATGGAAATTGAATGATAGTTTAACATATAGTCATATTCAATATTGCTTAGCAGACTGGATATTGACAGTTTATAGAGATTGGATAATAGTTTTATCGCCACATTCAATGCTGTTTAGCAAGTTGGATATTGACAGTGGATGGAAGTTGGATGTAGCTATCCATTACATTGCACCGAAATTGTTGTGCTTGTGTAACTTCAACGTTTGTAGGGTTCCAAAACGCGTCACTGGCATGTACTCTGGTGCTAAAGGCTCGCCGAAATTGAATATTTAGTGATATGATTATCAAGAGGACTGACAGTAAGAGGGAAGGGCCACCAACGCGGTTGTAGAATGGCCACACCGATTAACTTGAAATGGACAGTGGACAAGATCGTCTGTCAATGCCGCGTAGATAAGTCAATTCTCTGAAGACTCTGGAGAGCTAAATTCTCGAGGACGAGTCAATTCTCTGAAGAATCTGAAGAGCTAAATTCTCGAGGACGAAGAAAAAGCACTACACTACAAACTTAAAATAAAAGAAGAGAGCAACGTCCAATGATTTAATTTGTCTTGAATACTAACCCTGTAAGCAAATGCAATTGCTTGGAAATTGCAGTGCTCCTTCCTATGATGTGAGATGTTTTTAAAATAGTAAAACTTGCTTAGCCATAAACAAACTCCAGAATTTTTGGTACTTGAAAAAGACTTCTCTGGTATTTAAGGACTTCCACCTCAACTCTCTTGGGATTGGGATTTATGTTGTGTATTCAGGGACTTTCTTAGAAGTTTCCTTAGGCACAATCAAATTCCAGCCAACTTTTTTGAAACATGGAAAAGACTTTTGTAGTATTTAAGAATTTTAGAATTTTCAATTCTAGTTTTTAAGAATTTTCAACTCTCTTGAGACTTATCTGGTGTATTTAGGGACTTTCTCTTGTATTCTTTTGGGACTTTTATGGAGTTTTGAAGAGTATTTTATATTAACTAGGGAATCATTTTTCATAAAGCTTTTAAAGTTTAGTAATTAGAAAACATTTTACCATGTTCATTTATGCTTAAAAAAAATTAAAATTATAAGAAAAGTAAGCTAGATACTGCTTGGTATAAGGAAGGAGGTGTGGTATAATTATGGATATAGATATTGGGAAAGGATATGAAAAATGTTATTAAGAAAAATGAATTCATAATATTTAATAAAAATAAAATATTCTTAAAATTGAAAATCTATATTTAAAGATGGTTTAACAAATGAATTAAATTTTGAGAAATGAAATAAAAATATACTTTTAAGTTTTAAGGATTCTCAATTTTCTAAATAAAATCAGAGAGTCATTTTACTAAGATGAATAAGAATCCTTTACATCAAAAAATATTTAAATAAAACTATTCTAACTTTTTAAAATAAAATAAAACTATTATCACTTTTTTAAATAAAATAAAAGAGATCTAACTTTTTAAAATAAAATAAAACTATTATCACTTTACTATTTAAATAAAACTATTCTAACATTTTAAAATAAAATAAAACTATTATCACTTTTTTAAATAAAA
Source organism: Picea glauca (assembly GCA_000966675.3). Lineage (NCBI taxonomy): Eukaryota > Viridiplantae > Streptophyta > Pinopsida > Pinales > Pinaceae > Picea > Picea glauca. The sequence continues at coordinate 369,293 of JZKD02S1899942.1, forward strand.
TAAAAAAGATCTAACTTTTTAAAATAAAATAAAACTGTTATCATTTTTTTAATAAAATAAAAGAGATCATCATGAATAAGAATCCTTTCATATTAAAAACTATTTAAATAAAACTAAGGTAAAGGTTGATTAGTTCTTTAACTCTTTCCATTCATAAAGGTTGATGAGAAACTTACTCTTTCCATTCAAAAATCATTAGAGGTTTCAAAGAAGATGGAATGTTGAATAAGTATATTACCTAAAAGTTTAGTGCATAATGATTGATGAAATAATTAATGGCATATTTATAAAGTAAATTATTGATATGAATGAACGAACTTAAAAGGTTGACTTCTTCACTTTGTTAGATAAAGGGTTATGAGATGTAAGGTTGGTTTAGAATTGCTTCAAAACCTTGTAGGTGCAGGTGGAATGCCACAACCAACATAGCCAACAAAAAAATGCATAAAATGCATTGATTCCTGTGAGGGTAACCATACATGAGTTTACTAGGAAAATGCACCAACATATCGAGTAACTCATTATAACGAATTTTGGGACAACATTATCACTCACTATTGGTCTTATATTTGGTAAGCTCTTGGTATTGATAAAGGTCCGCACTTATGTTGTTAAAAGGAGATAACCAGTCCTTATGACTAACTTGAGTAAGACCTTGACTGATTAATTTATGTTTTACAATGGTTGTGTATTTTTAATTTCAAAATTAATATAGTATGCATAGGATTTATTATTAAATGAAACAAGATTGACTTTATTCTAAAGTTAGATACATTTATTATGATTATATACATATAATTAGAATATAATATAAATTGAAGTTGAGGAAGGAGAATTTCGTTGTTTTTATTCTGGATTGAGGTTGGATGTATTATATACATCGATATATTTTCAAATTTGTTTTAATTATTTGAATATAAATAAAAAGGGAATAATTTTAAAGGTTATGTTGTTAAATTTAGGGGTGGAAGGAGTGGGGTGATCTCAGTGATCTCAAAGGGAAAAATTGAATTGCCTTATGCACGGGGATTGGGAATGTCATCCAAATAATCAGGTGGAAGCTTACTCTCTTCTTTAGGGGTTAAGGTTAGCAATGGAAAACGAATTCAACAATTAATTGTGATGGGGGATTCTAGTACTATCATTAAGTTGATGAAAAAAAACAATTACCTAGTTGATTATGGGGTCGCCTCTAATTTGGTTTGAGTGAAACAATATATTTCTACCATGTCTTAAGGATTCATAATCACCAAGCTAATCATTACCCAACAAGGAAATAAAATTCAAAATGGGTGATATTTAGGTTAATGAACAATTAACCATCCAAGCCATACCTTAATTTGATTTAGTGAATTTAATGAAAAGTACCAAAAACATTTCATGTCATGTGTCCTTCACATGCCATCCCCTCTACCAATGCAGAGTCATAAACGTGATGAGACCCAAGTTCCCCCACACATGTTTGTGCTTCTGTGGATGAAGAGTAATGAAGGCACACATTCAATGTAACACCCATGTTTCCCCCAGTTTGTAAATATAAGTATTATCATGACCAAAACTATAAACGGATCCATTAAGTGATCATGGGAAGACAATGGACCTTGATTTATTTTGTAATATGCATATTTGATTTTTAATGCAATAGGGAAATGTTGAACTACTGCTGAAGGGATTGATTTCATGGGTTACGATGTCATGAGAGGAATGGTGAAAGAGGGAGGAAATTATTGGTTGAAATGACCTTGCCAAGCAATACCTTCGCAAATTAAAAACAATGCATGCCATGAATTGTCCTTTCCCCATAAACTTGACTACCAATCAAGTTGGTAGTTGGGTAGTCTCCTCAAGAATTAAGGAAGGATGGGAAGAGTACCATTAGGAAGCTTCTGACACGATGCTCGAGGTCTTGGGGAATACTACACAAAAAGAGAAGGAGGACAGAATGAGGGGCAGGACACACACGGTTAAAAAGAGGCATAAGCATTAGAGATAGAGAGGGGAGAAGTCTTTGGTTCAATCAAAAAGGAAGGAGAGAATAGCAGAATTTCCCTGTAAAATATTGCAGAAATCCTCTCGTGGAATCATACCCTAGCTCAGGGGTGGTTGGTTGTAGCAGTGCATAGTGCATCATTTCCTATGGTTGTTTGGAGAGTGATTCACCCTTCAGTAGTAGCCTGCATATCTCAAATTTTGTAGATAAGTAACTCGTCTATTTGTGTGTAGTGATTTAAATGTGTGTATGGTTTAATGAACAATATGACGCTTTTGGATATGAATACTCGACATGTGAAATTAATTGTGTATTCTGGAGATGTCATGTATTTGCAAAGAATATGTATATTTATATATATGAAAAGTTTGGTATTCCTAATTGCAGGTAGTCTCTGTCTTTTGTAAAATAATCGCAAGTATGTGTCTGTGAAAAAGCTCACATGACTGGTAAATATGAGAAGGATATGAACTTATATAGTTGTCATGCATATGCATAACCTAAATCTTTGTTCTAACCTGAGTGGAAAGATGTCCCTGTTTACTGTGCATATTGTTATATCCATGTGTGTGTACCTATTCATCATGGGGTTGGGGCACCCAAAATTAATAAGTCTTTCAAAAAATGGGGTGATATAGAGAGACCCTGGGAAAACCATGGAGTGCCTTGGGCAAGCGTGAGGTCCCTGAGACTCGGTAAGTCTTGTAAAGGACTCAGAGAAAGACTTCATGAAAGTGGCTAAGCCCTGGAGAGGAATTTTAATCCAGGGGGAAACCCTAGCTCGCCTTGAAAAATCATGACCTTTTATTTAGCACGAAGGTTAAATCTGGGCCCTCTATCAGAACGAGGGTGAGGCTTGATCTCGATCATTGATATGGAGGAACAGGGAGATCCTGACCCTCCATTAGTGTTGGTCATGAAACCCACAGAGTATGCACCCAAAATCAATGAGGATCATTGATTCATCGAAGGGTGGCTACAATGGATTGTGGACCATTGGATCCATCATGGTGGACACATTTGGAGTTTGAGGACATGTAAGACCTAGTTTCCTCACAACCATTGGATATGGCATGGAAATTGGTTTTCACCATAGATTAAGAGGGAAAGCATTATCGAAGTCTCATGGTCAGAGTAGCCCGGGAGGCCCAAAGTGGAGGCGCTCTGAAAGGGAAAGTCTGAGGAATAATCTGGGTCATCCATCGAGGTAGAACCCTAGAATAACCTTCATTGTAGATCATTGTGTGTCTCGTTTAAGTGGTACTAAGAGAAGGGATGACGTCATGCCGACGTTTCATCATGACAAGGACCGCTAGCATGTCCATAGGGTAATGTGTGTTATTCTATGACTGGAGGAAGGATAGAGGGGGAGTCTTTCTCAGATCATACCTTGGGATAGGTGTTGTCACATATGAACTATCTAATCAATGAGAAAGATCAATCTCGATTTTCCTTTGAGGAGGCTAGTTGAAGTGACCATGGATACCGAGAATGGATTGACTTCAATGGGAGTACTCCAAGGTAAAATCTGGCTTGTTGATTGGAGGGTGGCTGCGAGGAATGTTGGTCATTGATTTGTCGTGGACCTTACCACTTCCCATGACTAATTTTACAAAAGGGAAGTGATGTCAGTCTGACAGAGGAGCTAGCCTAGAGATTAGTGTGTCAACGATAAGATAGGTATCAACACCTTACTGGACAAGCCAAGCACACCCGTGATGACATGTACACCACGTCAAGTCCACGTGGGGTCCACATGTCGAACGATGGTGATTCCACATGTCGTGGTCTTTTTTCGTAGTAAGGGGATGGTCGTGACACGATATGAGTGCCACGTGTCTCACCAACATGTCTTGGGGGTGACAAGTGTCTCCTTAGGAGTGGCCTGCTATCAAGGGTCGTACGAGAAGAGTATTGGAAAACCTTATGTACTCACTTGAATCCTAGCTGTCAGATCTCCGGGGAGGAGATCCTGACCATCCATCATAAGGATCCTTTCAAAGGAATCATGGACATACACCCTGATGGAGAAGCTCTGAGAGGAGACCCTGGCCATTGATGCATTGAACTCGAAGGAGCTCCGTCAGAAGATCACATCCGTCCCTCGCAAGGCACTTCGTGGAATGAATTAGGAAGTTATACTCCAATGGGGAATCTCTGAGATGAAATCCAAACCGTTGATCTACCAAGGTCTGAGAAACCCCGCAGTTGGCCTGGACCATCGATTTTCATTTGAAGATTTAAACAGGTGAGGAAATTACTAGTTGAAATGACCTTGCCAAGCAATACCTTCGCAAATTAAAAACAATGCATGCCATGAATTGTCCTTTCCCCATAAACTCGATTACCAGTCAATTTGGTAGTTGGGTAATCTCCTCAAGAATTAAGGAAGGATGGGAAGAGTACCATCAGAAAGCTTCTAACATGACCCTCGAGGTCTTGGGGAATACTACATGAAAAGAGGAGGAGGACAGAATGAGGGGCAGTACACACATGGTTAAAAAGAGGCATAATCATTAGAGATAGAGAGGGGAGAAGTCTTTGGTTCAATCAACAAGGAAGGAGAGAATAGCAGAATTTCCCTGTAAAATATTGCAAAACTCCTCTCGTGGAATCATACCCTGGCTCAGGGGTGGTTGGTTGTAGCAGTGTATAGTGCATCCTTTCCTATGGTCGGGTGGAGAGCGATTCACCCTTCAGTAGTAGCCTACATATCTCAAATTTTGTAGATAAGTAACTCGTCTATTTTTGTGTAGTGATTTAAATGTGTGTATGGTTTAATGAACAATATGACGCTTTTGGATATGAATACTCGACATGTGAAATTAATTGTGTATTCTGGAGGTGTCATGTATTTGCAAAGAATATGTATATTTATATATATGAAAAGTTTGGTATTCCTAATTGCAGGTAGTCTCTGTCTTTTGTAAAATAACCGCAAGTATGTGTCTGTGAAAAAGCTCACATGATTGGTAAATATGAGAAGGATATGAACTTATATAGTTGTCATGCATGTGCATAACCTAAATCTTTGTTCTACCCTGAGTGGAAAGATGTCCCTGTTTACTGTGCATATTGTTATATCCATGTGTGTGTACTTATTCATCATGGGGTTGGGGCACCCAAAATTAATAAGTCTTTCAAAAAATGGGGTGATACAGAGAGACCCTGGGAAAACCATGGAGTGCCTTGGGCAAGCGTGAGGTCCCTGAGACTCGGTAAGTCTTGTAAAGGACTCAGAGAAAGACTTCTTGAAAGTGGCTAAGCCCTGGAGAGGAATTTTAATCCAGGGGGAAACCCTAGCTCGCCTTGAAAAATCATGACCTTTTATTTAGCACAAAGGTTAAATCTGGGCCCTCTATCAGAACGAGGGTGAGGCTTGATCTCGACCATTGATATGGAGGAACAGGGAGATCCTGACCCTCCATTGGTGCTGGTCATGAAACCCGCAGAGTATGCACCCAAAATCAACGAGGATCATTGATTCATCGAAGGGTGGCTACAATGGATTGTGGACCATTGGATCCATCATGGTGGACACATTTGGAGTTTGAGGACATGTAAGACCTAGTTTCCTCACAACCATTGGATATGGCATGGAAATTGGTTCTCACCATAGATTGTGAGGGAAATCATTATCGAAGTCCCATGGTCAGAGTAGCCCAGGAGGCCCAAAGTGGAGGCACTCTGAAAGGGAAAGTCTGAGGAATAATCTAGGTCATCCAACGAGGTAGAACCCCAGAATAACCTTTGTTGTAGATCATTGTGGGTCTCGTTTAAGCAGTACTAAGAGAAGGGATGATGTCAGGCCGACGTTTCATCATGTTAAGGACCGCTAGCGTGTCCATAGGGTAATGTGTGTTAGCCGATGACTGGAGGAACGATAGAGGGGGAGTCTTTCTCGGATCATACCTTGGGATAGGTGTTGTCACATATGAATTGTCCGATCAATGAGAAAGATCAATCTCGGTTGTCCTTCGAGGAGGCTGGTTGAAGTAACCGTGGATACCAGGAATGGATTGACTTCGATGGGAGTACTCCAAGGTAAAATTTGGCTTGTTGATTGGAGGGTGGTTGCGAGGAATGTTGGTCATTGATTTGTCGTAGACCTTACCACTTCCCGTGACTAATTTTACAAAAGGGAAGTGACGTCAGACTGATGGAGGAGATAGCCTAGAGGTTAGTGTGTCACAGATAGGATAGGTATCAACACCTTACTGGACAAGCCGAGCACACTCGTGATGACATGTACACCACGTCAAGTCCACATGGGGTCCACGTGTCGAACGATGGTGATGCCACGTGTCGTGGTATTTTTTCATAGTAAGGGTATGGTCGTGACATGATATGAGTGCCATGTGTCTTGCCAACATGTCTTGGAGGTGACAGGTGTCTCCCTAGGAATGGCCCGCTATCAAGGGTCGTACGAGAAGAGTATTGGAAAACCTTATGTACTCACTTGAATCCTAGTTGTTAGATCTCCAGGGAGGAGATCCTCACCGTCCATCATAAGGATCCTTTCAAAGGAATAATGGACATACACCTCGATGGAGAAGCTCTGAGAGGAGACCCTGGCCATTGATCCGTTGAACTCGAAGGAGCTTCGAGAGAAGATCACATCTGTCCCTCGCAAGGCACTTCATGGAATGAATTAGGAAGTTATACTCCGATGGGGAATCTCTAAGATGAAATCCAAACTATTGATCTACCAAGGTCTGAGAAACCCCGCAGTTGGCCTAAACCGTCGATTTTCATTTGAAGATTTAAACAGGTGACATGGATGGTGCCACGTGTCATGACGCAGTTAGTGCCATGTGTCGAGAATAAAATGTTCCACATGGCATGGTGATTTAGCACTTGTAGGTGAACTTCTATGGAAAGTACGAGTGCCACATGTTTGGTGGAAATAATTCCATGTGTCCTATAGGGATGGTGTTACATGTCAAGGGTATGAGGCATGGCCGAAGATCTCCATTGAAATCTTAGTCGTCTATCACCAAGTCTTTGGAATCGTATGATCTATCGGAGGAGAAATTCTTTTGGACTCAGTAATCGGAGAGTGAAAAATAAACTGTTGTGGGAACACTCCGATGGGAGGATCCCGATAACTACGAAAGATGACAAGAATTGTCCGATAAACATTGGCTAAGATGCAATATGTCTGCTCCATGAAGTATGGTGTGTGTACCAAGAAATACACATCAGTACCACATAGGAGGACAAGTGTGATATATTTCCATGTGGGCAACTCGTGGCAGTGAGGTGGCCATAACTTTCGATCCTGAGCTTAGTTTTTGGCATAATTATAGTCGTTGGAAAGATCTTGATGAGAAGAAGACGATGGTTCTATCTGTTTGCACCAATTCTTGCAAGCAAGGTATGTTTTCCCATTTTCAGACCCTTTATGTAGAATGCAAAGAAAGAGGGTATGAAAACCCATCAAATGCGTTCTAGTCCAAGGTCACGGCCTAAGCGACGAGTGTAGCCTAGAGGAGAAGTCCATTTCGGATTTTAAAAATCAAGTGAGCGAGCAGTATGATTTCAACGGAAAGGATCATTAGGCGAAGCAGATCAACGGTCAACAGGGAATCCCAGTTAACAGAGTTGCGCCGGGATTAGCACGATGGAGAGCGCCTACATTACATGCAAGACAAGTTGTCAGCCGTCCATCCAAAGGACGTGTGGCGCGAGATCTATTCGTGTCGGAATTTTGACATTCAGGAGTTCGAAGGGTGATGGTTTCTCGTCACTATACCCCAAACCCCGAAACGCCCAAAGCACCCAGAGTCGGGCCCACAGTCATGGAATTCGATCACAAGAGGCACCGACTTGGGAAAAGGTGTTGGCGCGCGCCATGTGATGGGACAGGCCCCAAGCCGTCGACATCATATCAGTCATCTGATCTAGTTGGGACAGGTGGCAGCCAAACGACGTTTCAGGGATCGACATTTCGAGAGACAAGGGACCTTCCATCCACTACGACAGAAATCACCGAAATGCAAAATACTGATAAGTGATTTTTTAAGCTAAGCCCATGGTCCTAGTGCCCAGTCACATCAAGCGAGCCTAGTAATGGAGGTAGCCCTCTTCTAACGTCAAAGGCCATCTCGACCGTTCCTCTGAATGATGCGTGGCACACATCCGTGCTTTTGCGGTTTGGTTAATCAGGATTTTAAGGGGGAAGTGCATCGCGAACTCCCGGTGCCAGAAACCCCGAAGGGATTAGGACCGTTCATCTAAGGACGCGCAGTGCAATATCTAAGCCATCAGTATGGCCCCCCTGCCTGCCATATTGCTTCCACGTCGTTCCCTCCTCAGTTCAGCGCCCTCTCGTATCCTGTCACGTCCACCCACATGACCCCTCCTCAGCGCATCATCCTCATCGCCTCCACCTGTGTCCTCTTCAGATCGTGTGGCATCCCTCAGTCGATGTCACAGTTCCCGCCACTACCTCCGTAGTGTTCACACTTTCACCCCCTCATTGCGCCCTCGTCCACATCCATGGTAGGGGTTCCCACATAGCAGTCCGACCGTTCAGCTGATCCAGGTGGCACCAGGAGGAGACCTCCACGTCCCAGGAGGCAGAGTTGACTAAGACTGTTCTTGATCCCTAGATAGTAGTTATTGCAGTTGCTGGAGATGGTTAAACATCATCTCCACTATAAATGGAAAGTTTGGTCGAGGACTAAAGGCATGTCGATTCACCTGCTGGACAGTCAGGGGTCCGATTGCGTCTACCAAAAGCGCACGATCATCTGGAGTCTGCATGCACAGACTGTTAGAATCCATGCAAATGTAAATCTTTTATTGTTGTTTCTTGTTTTCGCTGTTGGGGTTTTTGTTGGAGTATATGAAGGCCTTTTCACCATTTTTTGTAGGGATCGATGGTAGAGCGAAGCTCCTGATTATAAAGTTTTAAGAGACACTCTAGTCCTCTGGTTATGTATCTGTATGAAATATTTCTTGTTTAATGACAAACAGTTTTCCTACCCCCATCTAGTTTTCATCTCATACCGAGGGAGTTCATGATTGACTGATTTACATGAATTATTGCAATTATGTTACGATAAAGGATTTTTTGTTGCATTGTTGTATTCTCCGGTTTCCTGTGTTTGAGCGTAAGAAGATCTTGTGTTTAGATGTTTTCTCCTACAGTCTGTTAGAAGCCTGATGTTTATGGCAGACCTTTGCATTTTTCTTATACAAGTCTTCCCCCCTACTCACCCTTACTACAACTCACTGTCTGAAGTTTATCTAAGACCTCACTTGCCCATGCATGCCTGGCCTAGTTTCGGAGTTAGAACAATACTGTTTTGAGTTAACTTCCATTCAATCACCCCCTTTTATAAACAAATCGTGACATAAACTGATGGGCGTCGAGCTCTGCCCCTGCTACAATCCAGGAGTGACTTCTAATGCTAACATTTCTGGCGCCATTGCTGGGGATGAAGTTGAAAATTTTCCCCGAGATTGAACGACATTGAGCCTCTGATTCTGAAGGTGCATCAGGTATCAGAGCCTTTGAAGATTTCTACTATGCACCTGGTGACTCCACTGTGGCGAACCTGCCATGTTAATTGTGGCTTTCAGAGGCAGACACACACAGTCCCATCCACAACTGCCTCTAGCTACACCTGAAACTGATCCGGAGGTGGTTCTCAGGAAAGGAAAGGCCTCTGAAGGAGAAGCTTTCACTGTCGAGCTAGGTAATCCACCATCTCCTTCTATAGGAACTCCATTTTCTCCTCCTCAGTTTCTTAGCAGACCTTTTTCTGAAGCTTCCCGTTTCCTGAATTTCGGGAGTTTTCCTATTGAGTTTCCCCCCCTGATCTGGGATTGGAGGGAGAAATCCTTGTCACTCCCCTCTGCCCTGAAGTTATACCTTGGTGTAGACCCAAGACCACAGAAGATTTCCCCACTCCTAGCTTTACCACTCCTCCTCTTGTTATTGTTGTCGCTTCTGCACAAAGAGAAACATCTGTTGACTTAAGCCTGTCGACCTTCTCCCTAAATCCCCTATTGTTTCCCACTCCACTTAGAATCTCATCCCCAGTATCCCATTTTCAAGATCCTTCTCCTCCGAGTTCTCCTCCACATAATATCCCTATGGAAGGAGCGAATCCCCCTATGACCAGAATGGAGGCTATTATAGCTGCTAGGTATGCTCCCCTTGTGTTACCCTAGCCTCTCAATGCCCTCCCAGCAGATGGTTACCTCAAACAGCTACCTAAGTTTACAGGAGAGGGGGACATAACTGCAGAAGAACACCTAGAAGCCTTTTACAGTTTCACAGATGATAATGTTATCATGCATGCAGACGTATGGATGAGTATTTTTGTCCATACTCTTCAAGGAAAGGTTAGAAAATGATTTAAGGCCCTACCTCCTGGATATATTGATGGGATCGAAGCTTTGGATAGTGCCTTTTTGAGACAATGGGGAGATAAAAAAGACTTCATGTATTACATGACAGAGTTTGGGTCTTTGAAGAGAAAAGAAGGAGAGTCTGTCTCTGACTTCTCCAAGAGATTCAATAAAATGTACAATAAAATCCATGTTGAGATAAAACCCTCCAAATCCTCTGCAAAGATCACTTATGTTGGCGCCTTTGATCCCGATTTCTGCCTCATGTTGAGGGAAAGAAGAGCCACTACTCTCACCCACATGCAGGATGCATCCGTGGAGGTAGAATCTAACATATTGGTTGTTGACCGACTCAGGAACACTGCTGATAGAAACATACCCAGGAAGAGGCCTGAAGCCTCCCCATCCAGTTCCTCTCCCCTGCCCCTTCAGACAGATGAGACAACTAGAGTGCTAAAATCACTTTCTGCCAGGATGGAAAGGTGGGAATTAGAAGGGAATCCCATGTACAGAAATCCCCAAAATACAGATAGTAGGGGCTTCAAGAAGCCTAATAACAATGTACCATAGGATTTTCCAAGGGAACAAAGGAGCAGAGATAGAGATGATCAGAGGATTCAGACCCCTCTCCAGAATAACCTAGTTTCTCATGAGGAAGGGGAGGAGGTGGATGAACTCGACCCTGAGATCCACTGCATCGAGGACACTTCCCCGTTTCCTGATTTGACTTAATCTTCATATTAAGAATCCCTTATCAACACTCAAATCAATGAGTAGAGGGGAAAAATCCAGCAACACTCCTAACAGATATAATCTCAGGTCAAAAAGGAAAGAAGGGAATTTTGATAGCCAGGATTAGCCCCTCATAGCGGAAAGGCCTACTAAAGCTGTAGCAACCACTACTAAAGGAAAGAAAACTCAGAATACTTCGCCAGCAACTAAGGAACCTGTCTCTGAGGTAAGGGAAGCTCCTAAGCCTTTTCCCTCCTTTAATTTTAAGCATGAGATTCAGAAGATTAGAATCCATGTACCCCTATCCGAACTAGTTAAAAATGAAGATTTCAAAAGGTCCCTCTCCAAGCTGCTACAATCTGAGCCCCCCCAACCTTCCACGGGCTCAATAAATCTCCAAGATGAAAAGCCAGCAGTTGTCCTAGGGCCCATGGTAGAAGATAGAGATGATTCATCCCCTCCTTTCTACACATCCCTGAACATAAATGATAAAGTACTGCATAACTGCCTCATGGATTCAGGGGCTTCCCATAACCTTATGCCCAAAATAGTAATGGAAGAATTGGGACTGGAGGTGACAAAAACTTATCACGATTTGTACTCTTTCAATTCAAGGAGAGTGCAGTGTCTGGGAGTCATCAAAGATCTAGTGGTTTCTTTGTTTCAGTTGCCCATGAAGAGTGTGGTCATGGATATTGTGGTAGTTGATGTCCCCCCAAATTCGACATGTTGTTGTCAAGATCTTGGATTAAAAAGCTTGGAGGAACATTACAAATGGATCTCACATATGCCACCATTCCAGTCTTCGGAGGGGAACAAAGGAGGTTATATAGGGAAGCTCAGCTGACCTACATTGTTAGTGACGAAGTAAACCCCACCAATCATCCTATCTTCGCACTTGACACTGATCTGGGGTCTAGTTTATTGCATCTCATTGATGCTTCGGAAGACCCTATCCAAGTCAGAAAACAACCCAATCTTAATTATCAAATTCCCCCTCCAACCATCTCTGTTTGGAAGATGTTCTTCGACGGAGCTTCTTCCAACGAAGGTGCTGGCGCTGGAGTGGTTTTCATATCACCTTGTCAAGAGACCGTATCCCTGTCATACAAGATGGAATTTGAAACTACCAACAATGTGGCGTAATATGAAGCTCTTGTTTTGGGTATGAGGGCTGCAAAAGAAATGGGAATTAAAGAAATAGCAGTATTTGGAGATGTTGATTTGATTATCCAGCAAGTTAGAAATGCTTATCGTGTTAATCATCCTCGGCTCGGAAATTATAGAAATGAGGTATGGGACCTGATTGATAATTTTTTCTTAGCTTTTAACATTTCTTTCATTCCAAGGGGGGAAAACACTTCAGCCGATTCTTTAGCCGCCTCAACTAGTTTCATCAAAGTTCCTCTGCCGCCTATGGTCAAATATGATGTTGAAATAAAATATAGGCCCTCTGTACCGGACAATGTCAAGCATTGGAAGGTATTCGAAGATGATCTGGAGATCGAAAAATTTCTCCAATCTGTTGATGAATTTTCTGCATTGCACATTGATCAGGATCTTGACCTGGAAGGTGACCCTCACCCTGAGGTGTTTTTAAATGAAATTGCTAATCATTAGATTATTCAGTTGCCTAGCAATCACATTCTGAGGGGACTAGTCCCTTTAGAAAGATTGTTCGATGGGAATGATGTGGAAGTAAAGGGTAAGGTTTCAAATAAAGATGCTAACACAGCTGAGTGTAAAGTTGGCACGAAGGAGGAGCCTAAGTTTGTCAAATTATCAAGCAGCCTGACCAATGAACAGAGGGCGGAATATACTGAGTTATTAAAGGAATTTGTTGATGTGTTTGCATGGGCCTATGAAGACCTCAAGACTTATGACACATCTGTCATTGAGCATAAGATCCCACTGAAAGAAGAGGCTAATCCATTCAGGCAGAAGCTGAGACAGATAAATCCCATGTTGTTTCTCGTCATGGAGAGAGAAGTGAAGAAATTGTTAGATGCCCAAATCATTGTCCCTTTGAGATATTCCGAATGGGTGGCCAATTTGGTCCCGGTGAGAAAAAAAAGTGGAGAAATCAGACTCTGTGTTGATTTCAGGAACCTGAATAGGAGCTCAAAGAAAGACAACTACCCCTTGCCCAACATGGAAAAAATACTGCAGAGGGTAACTGGTGCATCTAGGATATCCATGATTGATGGTTTTTCTAGCTATAATCAGATATCAGTCATGTCTGAGGACAGAGAAAAAATGGCCTTCACCACTCCTTGGAGCACATTCATGTATGCCAAAATGCCTTTCGGAATGATGAATGTAGGAGAAACGTTTCAATGAGCCATGGACATAGCCTTCATTAGGGAGAAAGATAAGTTTGTGGTGATCTATCTGGATGACATAACAGTCTTCTCCAGGTCTGACAAAGAGCATTGTTGTCATCTGAGAAAAGTTTTTTTGAAGAGTCAGAGGTTTGGCCTATCCTTAAACCCCAAGAAAATTTTTTTTGCTATGGAGTAGGGGAAGTTGCTAGGCCATATAGTATCAGCAAGTGGAGTAAGAATTGATCCCAGCAGGGTAGAGGCAATTCAGACCCTGTCACTTCCCAGATCTAAGAAGGAAGTTGAGGCCTTTTTGTGGCAGATTAATTTTCTGAGGAGATTCGTCTCAAATTTTTCTGAGCTGGTGAAACACATCACAACCATGATCATAAAGGGAAATGAAGTGAAATGGACCGCTGAACCTAGGAAATATTTTATCCAAATAAAAAGGGCATTGACTAAGGCACCTATGCCGATCAGTCTTGACTATTCCAAAGACTTCTTAGTTTTTTATTTCGCTTCTTTTGATACAGTAGCATCGGTCTTATTGTTGAAAAATGAGGAAGGGCGAGAGCAACCCATTGCCTTCTTCAGTAAAGAATTAAGGGATGCAGAAATCAGGTATGAAATCATGGAGAAACAGGCCTATGCCTTAGTGAAATCTCTCAAATCTTTCAGAGTCTACATCTTGCACTCAAAAGTGATCGCATACGTTCCTTCAGCCTCTGTGAAGGACATCCTTGTACAGCCCGACATAGATGGGAGGAGGAGTAAGTGGATAGACAAGATCCTAGAGTTTGACTTGGAAATAAGACCTACCAAATTGATCAAAGGTCAAGGCTTAGCCATGTTGTTGGCTGAAGCAAATCACAAAGCCTTGGGGGTAGATTTCATCAATGCATGTTCAAACAATCAACGAAATCAATTGTCTGATGTAGACCCTCAAACAGAACCTTTGTTGGCTCGATGTCCTTCGTATAAGGATGTCATATATTTTCTACAGGAGTTGCAGCCTCAATATGGCCTGCAAAGAAACAAGGCAAGAGCTCTAAAGATCAAAGCAGTCAGATATTTCCTTGTTGATCAAATTTTATATTGGAAAGACCCCCTGGGGGTGCTTTTAAAATGCATGAATCCACAAGAGGCCCAAAGGATCATGGTTGAATTTCACAGCAGTCTATGCAGAGGGCACCATTTCTGGAAGACCACAGCTCATAAAATTCTCAGAGTTGGGTACTATTGTCCCACCTTGTTCACTGATGTCTGTAGAGAAGTTAGAGCCTGCATCCCATGCCAAAGATTTTTAGAAAATAAACAACTCAAATCTCAGCCTTTAAATCCTGTAGTCGTTTCGGGACCTTTCCAGCAATGGGGCCTAGATTTTATTGGATAAATCCACCCTACTTCCAGTGGGCAGCACAGATGGATCCTGACTGCCACATATTTCTTTACTAAGTGGATCGAAGCTATCCCCACCAGGAGTGCTTCCCACAACGTAATTATTGGATTGCTGGAAGACCTCATCACAAGATTCAGCTGCCCAAGAAATCTTGTTACTGATAACGTAGCCTCATTCAAGGCTGAGCCATTAGCCTGTGAGCAATTTGGGATCAAACTTATTCACTCCACCCCATACTATCCCCAAGGAAATGGTTTAGCAGAGTCCTCCAACAAAAGCCTGATAAGGATCATCAAAAGAATATTGGAGGAAAACAAAAAGGCCTGGGATTCAAAGTTGAAATTCTCTCTATGGGCCGATCGAGTGACCATAAAGAGATCTATAGGCATATCCCCTTTCCAATTAGTTTATGGAGCAGAAGTTGTTTTCCCTTCTCAGCTAGCCATTCCTGTAGCAAATTTCTTCCAGGATCATCAAGAAGAGCCTGATGACATGATCAGAAGAGTTCAATAACTGATGGAAGTCCAGCAGGCCAGAGAGCAGGTAATGAACAGAATTCAGGACCATCAGTAGAAGATCAAACTGGCTTTTGACAAGAAATTCAAGAAGAAAGAGTTTGAGATCGGTGATTTGGTGCTTAAGTGGGATGCACCCATGCAAGATAAGGGCAAACACAACAAATTTGATGCCCTATGGATCGGGCCTTTCAAAATCTCTTAGGTTTTTTCAAACAACACGTACAGGTTGCAGGATTTGAAGGGTGAAGAGGTTTTCAACAACCCAGTAAATGGGCATTTTCTAAAGAAATGTTTTGTTTGAGCCTTAGACGGCTCCTTTGTTTGTAAATATTGTCCTTTTGATTCTTTGTTTATTTTCATCTTTATTTTTCGGCTTAGTAAATGACACCATAGCCCAACAGAAGGCACTGAAGTTGCAAAAAGAGTTCTTAGAGCATCACAAGGAGGACTCTATCCCCCATGGAGCCTAATGTTAGCACCAATTCTTGCAAGCAGGGTATTTTTTCCCGTTTTCAAACCCTTGATGTAGAATGCGAAGAAAGAGGGTGTGAAAACCCATCAAATGCGTTCTAGTCCAAGGCCACAGCCTAAGCGCCGAGTGTATCCCAGAGGAGAAGTCCATTTCGGATTTAAAAAATCAAGCGAGCGAGCAGTCTGATTTCAACGGCAAGGATCATTTGGCGAAGAAGATCAGCAGTCGCCAAGGAATCCCAGTTAACAGAGTTGCGCCAGGATTAGCACAATGGATAGCACCTATATTACATGCAAGACAGGTTGTCAGCCGTCCATCCAAAGGATGCGTTGCGCAAGATCTAGTCATGTCAGCATTTCAACATTCAGGAGTTCGAAGGGTGATGGTTTCTCATCACTATACCCCGAACCCCAAAATGTCGAAAGCTCCCAGAGTCGGGCCCACGGTCATGGCATTCGATCACAAGAGGCACCGACTTGGGAAAAAGGTGCTGGCGTGCACCATGTGATGTGACAGGCCCCAAGCCGTCGACGTCATATCAGTCGTCCGATCCAGTTGGGACAGGTGGTAGCCAGACGGTGTTTCAAGGATCGACATTTCGAGAGACAAGGGACCTCCCATCCACTACGGCAGAAATCGCCGAAATGCGAAAACCGATAAGTTCTTTTTTAAGCTAAGCCCATGGTCCTAGCGCCCGGTCACATCAAGCGAGCCTAGTAATGGAGGTAGCCCTCTTCTAACTTCAAAGGCCATCTCTACCGTTCCTCTGAATGACGCATGACACACATTCGTGCTTTCGCAGTTTGGTTAATCAGAATTTTAAGGGGGAAGTGCATCACAAACTCCCGGTGCCAAAAACCCCGAAGGGATTGGGACCATTTATCTAAGGACGCGTGGTGCAATATCTAAGCCACCAGTGCCCCCCCCTGCCTACCATATTGCTTCCACGTTGTTCCCTCCTCAGTTCAGCGCCCTCTCATATCTTGTCACGTCCACCCACATGGCCCCTCCTCGGTGCATCGTCCTCGTCGCCTCCACCTGTGTCCTCTTCAGACCGTGTGGCATCCCTCAGCCGATGTCACAGTTCCCTCCACCGCCTCCGCAGTTTTCACACCTTCACCCCCTCATCACACCCTCATCCAAATCCGCCGCAGGGGTTCCCGCATAGCAGTCTGACCATTCAGCTGATCCAGGTGGCACCAGGAGGCAGAGTTGACTAAGACTGTTCGTGATCCCTAGATAACAGTTATTGCAATTGCTGGAGATGGTTAAACATCGTCTCTGCTATAAATGGAAAGTCCAGTTGAGGACTAAAGGCATGTCGATTCACCTGCTGGACAGTCAGGGGTCCGATTGCGTCTACCAAAAGCTCACGATCGTCCGGAGTCTGAATGCGCAGACTGTCAGAAGCCATGCAAATGTAATTCTTTTATTGTTGTTTCTTGTTTTCGCTGCTGGGGTTTTTGTTGGAGTATATGAAGTCGTTTTCGGCATTTTTTGTAGGGATCGATGGTAGAGCGAAGCTCCCGATTGTAAAGTTTTAACAGACACTCTAGTCCTCTGGTTATGTATCTGTATGTAAGATTTTTTGTTTCATGATAGACAATTTTCCTACCCCCATCTAGTTTTCATCTCATACCGAGGGAGTTCATGATTGACCGATTCACATGAATTATTGCAATTATGTTACGATAAAGGATTTCTTGTTGCATTGTTGTATTCTCCAGTTTCCTGCATTTGAGCGTAAGAAGATCTTGCATTTAGATGTTTTCTCCTACAGTCTATTAGAAGCCTGATGTTTACGACAGACCTTTGCATTTCTCTTATACAAGTCTTCCCCCCTACTTACCCTTACTACAACTCATTGTTTGAAGTTTATCTAAGACCTCACTTGCCCATGCATGCTTGGCCTAGTTTCAGAGTTAGAACAATATTGTTTTGAGTTAACTTCCATTCGATCACCCCCTTTTATAAACAAATCGTGACATAAACGGATGGGCGTCAGGCTCTTCCCCTGCTGCAATCCAGGAGTGACTTCTGATGCTAACACCATTGAAAGGAAGTTTTGATTTGGTTAAGGGAAACTAAATTTTAATACCTCATTCTCTTAAAAGTTAAGTATGGGGTTGGGTGTGTTATATTCAATTAGCCTTGGACAAGGTGGGGTAATGGCTAGTTTATTCCCTTCTCGATGGGAGGAAGGCAAGCTGCTCTATTTCTTTGGACATCATATGTAATCAATGTTGAAAATCAGGTTGGCGATTGGACATGTTTTCATCATGCATGTTCTTTCTTTGCTAAGTTTGGATAATGTTCAAGCGTTAACATTTAGCTTTAGAGTTATCTCTAGTTTTTTTTATTTTGGTATTGAAATTGAACATCTGAAGAAGCATATTATGGGATTACTTATTGTATGTGTTAAGATATTGTTTTTTATTACTGGTTTCAAATAATATTGTTCAATTTCTTTATGTCATAACTTAGTATTGAATCCTAGGATGGCATTTGGTATAGTTATCTCTCAACTCACCTTCAGTTTGTTGAATTTGGAATGTATACTAGCAGTGGTGGTTAATAGAAATAATTCTTCATTTTATTGGGAGTGCAAATTGGTCTCTAAATATTGGGAGTGCAAATTGGTCTCTAAATATTTGGGAATTCTTTGAGCACTTTTGTAGGGAGTAAAAATCCCTTTATTCCACTTTCAAGTCATGATTGTCTCTTCTTTGAATCATGAATGCATGATACTTGGTAAATACCCCTTGAATGTTTTGTTGAATCTCAACAATTCTATTTTGATTCAATATTGTGGGTACCTTGCAACAATAAGTGTTTATTTTCTCTACTACAAACAAAAGGTGAACCACACATTATGGACCATCATGATGTATAAGAACTTGGGGGATATTAAGGACACATGAAGAAATTATCCAAGGCAACAAAGCATCCATCCTCACTCTTATCTCAAAATTCCATGAATGTGAGCAACAATTCGTCTCAAAAATTGCAAAGGTTGTGAGAAATTTGGTACAAGTTAAGTAACAGATGGTCATTCTTGAAGTAGAATGCAATTTCTTAAAAACAACAGATGAGAATCCGAGTAAAAATGCACAAATGGTGGTCTCCAATATGTGGTTGTTAGGACAAAGAGAACATATGGAAGAGGATGCCATGATCCATCTAATAGAAGACATGGAAATAGAGAGTAGGAAACAATTAACACTATTATAAACTTAGAAGAGGAAGCAAGTCACCACGCCTTTCATTAGCTTATGTTTTTCAAAGTTATAAGTATCTTAGGTATCTTCTATAGGATATAATATGTTATTAAAAATGGAGAACTTTTGCAAGAGGATATTAGTCAACTTTGTATTATTTTTTTTATCTTTGCAAGAAGAAAATATGTATGCTTAAAGAGTGTTATTAGCTATACTATGACCATTTTTATTATACAAATTACCCGATTTCCATAAAAAAAAAAAACCATTAATAAAGAGTTAAAATATTAAAAATATTTATCAATATTAATTTAGTTGATTACAATTATTTTTCTAACATTAAGATCTTAAAGAAAAAAAAAGAGTGCTATTAATGATCACTATCTAGATAGTGAAATTGTTTACTAGAGTAACCTAGAAATATCTTAAATATCTTGGAATGAACAAATTTGTAAAATTTGAAAACTTTTTTATTAACTTATTAATCATAATGACATTAATGCATTCACTTTCACCATATAAACATAACAAATGACCATGTTAGGAATTGATACAATATAAGTATTAATTTCCATCATATTTAAATATAAAAAAAAAAAATTGAAAAATAAATATTCTCATTTTAATTTAATTTATTTATATGATAGACTTTATTGATTTAATTAACCTATATTAATTATTAATTGTTTATAAATGTTTAAATAAAATAAGTAAAATTAGTATTTACTTTATGTTTTTATTAGATATTATAATAAGTCGTCCCACATGTTTATTAACATTATGGTAAAAATACTATTATATATGTGTGTGGATATAAATATTTTTTAAGTAAAATTAAAAATACATATAATAATACAGGAAACCTGAGTATTTATCCACTCGGTGGATGGTAAACGAGGTAAATCACTAGCCTGATTACGAGGCCTAATCTCAAGGAGGAACAAAATATTTCAATATGTGGCCTCCTTTCTTGGGGATAGTTTCACGTATAGCTCAGAACCACTTAAAC
>JZKD02S1899942.1:462700-520829 GCA_000966675.3 Picea glauca
TAACATTACTAATCTAAATTACAACTAATGGCCTAAAGCCGACATAAATAAAATAACATTACTACTCTAATATGCCCCAATTAAGGGGTAATGAGCCAACATTAGGGCTTAACATTTATTCCTTAACAAATCCCACAACATTCATAAACAAATTTGATTCAAGAAAACACTCAGTTTTCATCCTCTGTGATTCTCGTTCAATCAAGAATCCCCACATATTTCTTCTTTCAGAGATCTGCTCTGCTAAGTTTTCAGACACTATCCCCTTTCTCTCAGCTCCCCAACCCACACGACCATGGGTCGTGACCAAGCGCTAGATCACTAAGCATGCACTTTGGCCTTCGACCTTCAGATTCAGAATATTTCCAAGCATAACACAATAGTCACTCAGAGTTCCAAGTTATCGAACTCGCGCAGTAGTGTGGATAAACGGTCCACATCTACCCAACATCCTATGGCTAACACTTGTTGTGGAACCTCAAGCGTATAAGTTTTGGGACTTCGAGACTTCAGAAGATTTCACATCCGCACACCCCGAACCATTAATCTCCGAACACTTCCATGACACTTTGTCAACGTCATTACGTCACATCACTTAACGTTTTCCCAATTGTAGGGGCATGCAACAATGTTTTGGAGTAACCCGACTCTCATCCCGCAATTCTCCTGACGTTGACACATAACCCCTCAGTGAAACCGCGGTTTGGATTGTGGGACCGCCTTGGAGAATTAGCTTCCGTGCAACTTGGGTCCCCGTAATGCCTTCTGGCCATTGATCTTGATGTATCATGATAAACGCCACTGTGGGTCCCTTGACCTTTAACTACATTACGTAACCTCGGGCCCCACTAACCCTTCTCACACAGTATGGCACATGGCGAAATACTAGCGACTGATAGATGGCCCATTCAAATGGGTGACACTCGTCACGTTCCAAATTCCATCTCAATCTTCCACGAGTTCTAAACCCACTGGCACGTGGCACACATCCCATGTGTCCACATCACCTTCAGGTGACGTCATCGTGACTCATCACTTTGTCTCTTCGAGCTTCGAGAGTTTCAACTCTTCTACGCTCGCTTTTGCCCGAAGCACTTTTTCCCGGAGTTCACGATCTACCAACGCGTTTCCTTCGCAACAAACGATTGTTATCTACTTCAGGACTTCGGGAGTTTGTCACACTCCACACTTGAAATCCTCCGAAGTGATTTTCCTTAAAATTCCTAGACATAGATCTAATGGTCAGGATCTTTTCCTACGATCTACGACATAGATCTCCTTTGGGACTTCAGCGCTTCGTTTTTCATCCTTTCTCATATCTTTGTATCAAGCTTCTCTGACGTCGCGAAGTCCGAAGGGCTTCCATGATAACCCTCCTGCACCTTCTCCATATCTGACGGTTGTAAAGGACTCTCTTTTTTCCCAAACAGATCCTACAAATCCAACACCCCAAGTGTTGAGCACTCTCTCTCTCTTTGGTCAAATACTACGCCGGCTGTGGTTTTATTCTACCACTACTCCTCTTGAGCTTCGTAACATGGCCAAGTAACCCATTGGCACTCAGAAACATTCTAAGGTTCGAAATTGGTTCCATCCGAACACCATTTCCACTTGAAACCTTGGGTCCAATGACCACTTATCTAGCCCATCCAGGCTCAACGTTGAAACTATGGATTTGATACCATATTGTAATGTCCCCAACCATCAACCCTACGGTCAGGCAACGCTTCTACATGAAAATATTCTCATACTTATATATATATATAACATGCATTAAATCAAATTAACACATTTAACTAAACAATACAGAGTAATCAGATGATTATTGCTAACATACAAAAATAATGGAATTAACAGTAATTCATAATTGCAACGGAATACATGATAATATTGCAAGCATCACAGACATGCATTTTAATTGAAATTAAACACATGCATATACTTATTTTTGAAACTTTAGTAACTCCACCAACTACATGCAAACCTTCCATGAACCTCCCAGCCTTATACCTCACTACTCATCACTCTCAACAGTGGGTCACCCCTGAGCTGGGACTAAGCTCCACCCAAGGCAAGGGAATCCTAGACTAGGCCGAGGTTACAGGAAAACTGCATAGAAAAAATAGAAGGATTATGTCCAGGAGCCTTCTTACGCCCACTACTCACGGGCTCTCATTCCCCACATGCCTGTTCCACCTGAGAATATACACCTTCACAAGCACAGTCCATCGATGCTTCACCTCCCTCTCTGGGTCTTGACAACAGGGCGGATCAAGAATTCTCAGAGCTCCGTAGCTGGTGCTGGACTCTCTTTGGAAGAAAACCACTTCCTAACAAATTCTCTCACCTGGAGAGAGTTACTCACAGGTTTGACAACTTGCATCTTCTACCACGGTCCTAACAACTCACTTCTTCAGGACACTCCTCGACTCAGCTCTAGCTAGGTGAGGACAACAACCACGGTTCAACACTCATTCACATAGAGATGACGACCACAACATAAAATGGGAGTAGGCCCGAAAATGGCAACAACCCACGCTAAACACAACACACTCAGGCGATTACTCAGGTGTCAGGTTCCTCAGAAGACACAAAACAGTTCGTGGATTTTGGGTCTCAGGTGCGTGTGTGATTATTGCAAGGGTTGAATACACAGGTCACAGGATTCGCAGGAATACCCAATCGGCTTCCTGGTTCTTGTTTTCAGGAATGCGTGACAAGAAAATTAAGCAAAGGTCGTTCATAGAGGTCTCACAATATTAGACGGAGGATCAAGAAAAGTGGTAGAATGAACCCAAACTGAAACGGTTCAGACAACTGATGATGGAATGGAGGATGGACCCCCAAATCAGCTGATGCTTCAACTTTTAACCGCATGCGCCTTGGTCGACACTTGTCTTCTTGGAGCTGCATGTGTTCCCTTTTGCACATGTTGGAGTTGCATGGATTGCCTCTCCCAGGACTTAGGATAAAAACATGTTTTATCACACAACTTTGGAATAATAATAAAATATTATTCTCAAGGACTTAAGCCCCTAATCTTAGCTCCTCTTTCCAAATTTTCAACTCCTTTTTCCCTTACCCACCTTATGGAAGCTTAATCCCCCATCACTCTTTCTTCGTGGTTGGTCTACACACAACGATGTTTAATCTTTATTAATGTTCTGCATAATTACATATAAAAAAACATGCTCTTGGCCTTTAACACTTATGCTCTCAGGCCTAATAAATACATAAGCCCATCAACTTATCAATAATCGGCTCACCAGCCTACAAAACATGATTTACAATTCATAACATGATTTACAATTCATAACATGATTA
The DNA here is from genome assembly GCA_000966675.3 of Picea glauca. Classification (NCBI taxonomy): domain Eukaryota; kingdom Viridiplantae; phylum Streptophyta; class Pinopsida; order Pinales; family Pinaceae; genus Picea; species Picea glauca. The sequence continues at coordinate 466,025 of JZKD02S1899942.1, forward strand.
CAACAGGGCTCATCCTTGGGGATATTACAACTTCAGGACTTCGACATTTGAGACTTCGGGACTTTGGGAAAGTGCTAGTGGTAAAACTCCAGAAGTAAAAACTCTTGTAGTGACGTAACTTGCTTACGTCACTTGATGATGTGTCACGAGATGAGTAGTTTCCACGTGTCACTAAGATTTGTGATTTGCACGTACCTGAAATGCCGATTCAACTTGACACTTGTCATTATCTAATTGTGCCATGTGTCCTTGTTGATGTGGATCTCCTCATGTGGCAGATGTTCTTCTCTCGGATCAAACAATTTTCCTAACTCCCAATGTATCTTAGATCGACGATTGAGAGCGACTTCAGACCTTCATCCTTCGGGACTTCAGACCTTCTTCCTTCGGGACTTCGAGACTTTTGACATTTGTTGGTGGTGAAACTCCTGAAGTAAATCTCCCGTAGTGACGTAACTTTCTTACGTCACTTATTGACATGGCATGAGCCAATTTCCTCTTGACACTTGTCATCATCTGATTATTCTATGTGTATTTGTTGATGTGGTCTACTGACATGGTCTGCCACATGTTCTTGTTGACATGGTCTGCTGGCGTGGTCTGTCGCATGTCCTTGTAGACGTGGTCTACTGACGTGGTCTTCCACATGTCCTTGTAGACGTGGTCTTCTGATGTGGTCTGTTGACGTGGTATGCCGACATGTTCTTGTAGTCATGGTCTACTGATGTGGTCTGCCACATGTCCTTATTCATTTCGGATTTTCGGCTCTCTACGCTTCGGGTCTTTCAAATCTCAAACTGAAAAATCTTGAAGTGAGATTTTTTCTGAAGCGTAACCTCCTGATATCTTTTAACCTGAACTAAATGTTGTTCGTCGATCATGATCTTAGATCGATGACTCGATCTAACTATGATGCTAATTTGCCTTGGATTAAATCCAACGACTCTTCTTCTAGCTTATCCCGTCCTTCCACTTAGAATGATCCAATGGTTGTTGGGTATTCGCATAGTTGAGATCTCAGATATTTTACCTTGCTTATCCTGTCCTTCCACTCAAAAGTGATCCAACGGTTGTGAACATTCTCAAAGTAGATCCACAATCAAGGATGATTGTGGAACCACAACTTGTGAGTGATTTAACTCGTCACCCAAAATCCGCAATTTGAATTTGTTTGTTGTTGTTGAGTCAACCATAATCGTCGATCTTCGAAGCTATAAGATCTGACAGTCCTGACTAATTGTGGGATTGGAACTAGCGCGATATTTAATTCTCCTTTCGATCTCTGCAATCTATCCCTACCATTGATTTGGTGAGTGCACATCCGATGGTCACAAATCAATCCAACTTAATATGATCATTTGTTGGATCAACCACAGTCGTCGATATTCGAGTCTATGAGATCTGACGATCTAGACCAATTGTGGGATTGGAACTAGCGAGTCATTTAATTCTCCTTTCGATCTCCGCAATCTATCCCTGCTCTTAATATGGTGATTGCAGATTCGACGGTCACGATCCTCCCATGGTCACTCATATGACCAATGTCTATAATATGATACAATTAACACAGTCAATTTCTTGATCGGACGACTGCTGAGGCTTCTCACCCTCAGCTTACGCTTTTCCTTCTGAGCTTTGATCTTTGCATATTGTTCACTCCTCCTCCTGAGCTTACGCTTTTGATTCCAAGATTTGATCTCTGCATATTGTTCGCTCCTCCTCCCGAGCTTATGATTCATTTCGAGCTCTTTGATCTCTGCATACTGTTCGCTCCTCCTCCTGACTTTACGCTTCCTATCTCTACATACTGTTTGACATTTTCTACTAACTGATATATTGTTGATATCAATGAAAATATCATCTATGGTAAATCACAATGATAATTCATCATAACAACAAATCATCATATCGACTATTGACATCAATGACAATATGTCCAATAACACAATTTCTATTAATGAGAGAAATGTACAAAACTATAGAAATACACAGTGAAAGACTCGTTAGAATGGTGGTAGCTTATCTTCGAGAAGAGATGTGATGGATACTCGCATTCAAAAGAAGATGATTATTACAATGATGCTCCAAAGACATTTTTAACATAAATAAATTCCAAAACCTTAACCTCGGAAGATGAAAATCCAACAGTTTTATGGATCCAGTTTTGGGTAGTTTGGTGTGTCAACTTCCTCGTGGTGTAACTTTGGAATATGATCTAATTTTGAGGCACACAATAACTCGTTGGAAAGGTATCATCGAGGAAATTAAGTTTGGGGGCTCAATCAAAAGCTTCAAGTATCATTGAGGTGTTCAATCCCAAAAAAACTTCATTTAGGCCCTCAAAATGGCCCCAAAAGTTTATGAACTGAAAAATTACTAAAAATAGGAAATTGCCAGAAGACTGCTTTGAGCTAGTTGGAATAGGTGGATGGCCATCGATATCCATATTGATCATTCCTACCTCCTTAGGAAGCAATGGTTTCCATTACATTGAATGCTAAGGGGAGAGGGAAAAACGTTTGTTGAATCTGCATCTTGATGAACTGCTTTTCTTTCTACAGAAGTTGCGCTGCTTAGCTTCTTGAAGGATGTCACGAACCTATGGCTAGAAGGGTTGGACCTTTTTAACCAGTTTGGATACATGAGATGATTGTGTGCGGAAGGAATCCTTGTGCTTTGATTCAATCTTGTTGACATGCTTCTGCTGGACAGAAGGTGCTTGGATTGGGGCTAGAGTGGTTGCAGTGTTCTTTTGTTCACCTTTTGAACAGACTATGAAGAATATGAATTTTGTAGTATGAGATACTACCTTACGACATAGTTTAGTTGGGACAATAGTTGGAACTACCTATGGTATCCTATAGAGATGACCCCCGAGAGTAACAATGACACTACGTGGTTGAGACTCATAGATAGCACGACGCTTCCACATATATGGCTAGCCCAAAAGAAAATTACATATAGCCAATGGGACAACATCATATAATACCTCATCCTTGAAGGGTTGTATTTCGTATGACAATCGAAATTGTTGGCGGACATGAATATCTCATCCCTAGTGAAGCTACCTGATGTTATATGGTTGTGGGTGTTGTGTTACTGTTTGATGACCTATGCTAAGATGAGGATGAGGTTCTTCTATCTTCCACTATCAACAATAAAATGCAGTGGGTTCCCCTTCACCCACATTTGTGAATGAAAAAGGTGCTCCCCCTCTTGAGGATCTGTTGGTTCTTCTAGTTGAATTGTTGCGGTCGTGACAATAGTAGTGGGGTCTGCGTCGATGATTTGTCTTCTACCAATATTTCCAAAATCAGATTCTGAATCAGGGTTTGGCTCCTTATCTTTGATCTTGGCCACTAATGACTATTTTGAGTGACATTCATCGGTGTTGTACAAGGGGATTTTTTAAAAAATGCACCATTTTCCAGTATCCTTCTTCATCTTTCCATTGCCCTTCTTTTCTTGTGGCTTGGAATGGTTTTATGAAGGGTGGTTGTTAGGGTCATAGTTACCATACTTTGGTTGTTACAAATTTGCAGACCCGAACTCCTACTTGTTCTGGTACCTAAATTTCTATTCAGAACATATTGATAAGCAACACCCAGTGATGATATGTCCAGAAAATCATTTTTAGTTTGGATATATCTATGTAAATCCCCATGGTATTTCATAACCAAATGTCGCTCGGAGTCTTTGATACCCAACTTGGTGCGCAATGTATGGAAGGTATTGATGAACTCCGACATTGCTTGGCCTTTCTCTTGTCATAGTGTGGTCCATCTCATGTACTGGTCATCATAGTTTCTAACAGGGTAATATTGTTCTTTGACCCCATCCACACAAAAATCCCAAGTGGGATCGACCCCATATATTCTAGACTTCTCTGTGGAACTTTGCTCCCAATAAGTTTCCCACCAATGTTTGACATGGGGGAGAGCCTTAAGGAATGCAAAGGTAATCTTTTCCCTGTCTGAAAAATTGTGAACAGAGAAATAACCTTCTAGCAAATTTAACCATTTTTTTAGAGCATCTGCATCTATTTGACCTTCAAATATGGGAATATCAAAATTGACTTGTACCTTGAAAGGAGAGGTGCTTCCAAAGTGGCTTCTTGATGAAGACACACCTATTGTTATCAACAAACGTTGAAGGATGTGGGAAAAATTCTCCATTATTTCGTCCCTCTGTCATGTGAGAGATTGCTCAAGCAACAGATGAATAGAATCATCTTCTCTATTGTTTTTCTTTTCTTCCACCATTGAGGGTTTCCTGGGAGTGGGAGAGCGATTGTCCTCAAGAGAGATAAGCTTGAGACCCAACTTGATATACTTGGACCTCGTCGGGGACATGCATTGAAAAAATGATCAAGAACAGTCTGCTCTGATACCGTTGATCTAGATTATTTTTGGCACAAAATAAGAGTGGAGGTATAACATAGAAATATACAGATATATTGCAAGAGAGACAATAATATAACATATATATATATATCAGAGATAAAACCATAAAAATAGAGATAAAGAAATGCACAATTTCTATTAATGAGTGAAATGTACAAAACTGTAGAAATACAGAGTGAAATACTGGCTAGAATGGTGATAACTTATCTTTGAGAAGAGATGTGACAACTACTCTCATTCACAAGAATATTATTATTACAATGATGCTTCAAAGACATTTTTAACATAAAGAAAGTCCAAAACCCTAACCTTGGAAAATGAAAATCCAACTGTTTTGTGGGCCTCGTTTTGAGTAGTTTGGTGTGTCAACTTATCGGGGGCATAACTTTGGCATACGATCTTCGTTTGGGGCGCACAATAGCTTATTGGAAAGGTATTGTCGAGGAGATTTATTTTAGGGGTTCAATTAGAGATTTTGGCTATCATTGAGGTGCTCTATCTCAAAAAAACTTCATTTAGGTCCTCAAAATGGCCCCGAAAGTTTAGGAACTGAAAAACTACTAAAAATAGTAAATTGTCAGAAGATTGTTTTGAGCTAGTTGGAATAAGTGGGTGGTCACCGATATCCACCTGGATCACTTCAACAAAATCTATAAGGTTTACTATAATTTCTTCTTTTCTAATGAAATTTATAATGAACATACCAATTGTGCTTGCAAATTTAAAGGATATTGACTCCCATGGTTAAACATGATTGTGATATGCTCAAGATATGACATAGTATATGGATATATAAAACAAACCCTCTCTTATATAAGAGCTAACAACAAAAAACCTTTGATTCTCACATTGTATACTAAACTTTATATTGTCATTTTTAACATTGAAATTTCTCAAAGTGCCTCATTTTTTATGAAATTTATTTATTTTTAATGTAAATATAACCCAAGGTTACATTTATAATTACAAAGTATACTTATTATTGATTTCTAAAATATACTTATTTTTTGATTAGTTAATTTTTAACAATTAAAAAATTAGAAAGATGATATTTTATAAAATAATTCTTTTATAAAGCTTATTACTAATTTATTCTTACTTAATTAAAATACAATTATTTTTACAACTTTTCATCATAAAAAAAAATTTAAATTAATATACCCTTCCACTTAAAATTAAAAAGCAACCCTTAAATTTCATACTAACTTTTCATCATCAATCAGTTGAATAAAAAAAAAACATAAAATATAAAGTTTTCTTCGCTCCAAAGACACTATGGCATTGAGAATCAAATTTAATCAATAATAATAAAAAAAATTCCATTAACTAATTAATAAATTACTATTCAATAAACTATTCATTTTCTAATGTTATTTTTATTTTATCAACAATCTCTACATCTCCGACACCTAATTTTCAATGGAAAGTGAAATTAACTATTCATTTTCTATTGTTAATTTTATTTTATCAACCATCTTTACATCTCCGACCTCCTAATTATCAATGGAAAGTGGAATTTCATGAGGTCCAAAGGCCTCTAATTTTACTTTTATTTTATCAACAATCTCTCCGTCTACTACCACCTCATTATCATTAGAAAGTGAAATTTCGTGCGGTCCAAAGGCACCAACTTAGCAGGAATCTTGGGAAAGTGAAGTTCCCACCGGTCCAAAGGCACCATTTCATTATGAATCGAATTTATATTAATAATAAAAAGTCCCATCAATTAACTAATAAATCTCAACTCAACCAATTGTTCATTTTCTAATTTTACTTTCATTTTATCAGCAATCTCCATCTATACGTTTGCTTATTTTTTTCGTTCATTGTAAATATTACTAGCACAGCCGCTAATTCACGGCTGGTGAACGTCGAAAGGTTATTGGCTGTTAAACTTTCAAGCAATCATTGGTGATGCCAGCACATAAACGTGGCCATCTTAATATCTTAATATTTTTTAATATGTGGCAATAAGTTAGTGAATACAGTAATTTTTAAATATGATTAGGTAAATGTAAAAAAGTAAACATATAAACGGATGTCTTTATAACAGCTCGGAAGTTAATGGATGAATTCAGAGCCATTCATTTATTGTGACGACTAAGAATATTCTAGGCATATTTAATCTCGTCCATAGAAAACGTATTAAGAACTAAATACCTATTAAATGTGCCCATTGTCAATAGGTGTACGCCTTTCGGCGTAATAAATGTTAGATTGTAAACAAACAGACTTTAACATTGGGTATTAATTTGTTAAGCAATATTTCATTTATATATGAATTTTTAAATTATAAAAAATAAAATTGATATATTGTAGGAATTGGGGATGTGGGGTCTCAAAAGATTTATAAGTATTTGGGGTATAAAAAAGAGTAGCTAGTGAAAATAAGAAAATAAAAGTTTCTTTATTGCAAATATGTATTGGAAGGGGGTTCAACAGAAAAATTTTGGAAGATATTTACCAATATCTAGTGAAATTAAAAGTATTCTTTAATATCTCAAACAAAAATCCTATAATAAAAAAAATTTAGACAGAAAACTCCATAACCATTGTCTCTTCACAAATTTCTTCTTGACTTGAGTTAAAAATGTAAATAATCTTTAGTTTTAATTTGTTGTTCTGAAGAATGCCAGAGGCTTTTCGTCCTGGACATCGTCTTGGATACAAATGCACTATTTATTTCACTTTTGCCAATTAATAAAGGCATTTGGTCTACCCGGACCTTCCCTGCCTTAATAAATTGCATGCAGTCAGGTTCAACCAGATGAAGAGACTTCAATAGAGACTGATGTTTCTCTATATATTGGCTTCAACTAAAGATAAAACCAAACTGATTTTTCAACTCCAGTACCTTCAACATTGGGTACAGTAATCACAGTAAAAGCTTTCATTGATTTTATTAGTATGACCATTCAAAAGCTTTTATGTAACAATTTTATTTCGTAGACTTTATTAATCAAATAGCTGGGTGAAGTAGGTTTCTTGTCCCACAAATAAGGGGATCTCATACATCAATTTGGTGTTTGATTTTTCATCCAGATCTAAGTGATTTTCAAAATTCATTTGTGATGAAATGTTTTTTAAGATTTTTTTCAGTTTTATTTTTATGACTGTAGTTCGTCTATCTACAATCATTCTTATAAAACTTCGACTTGTTTGTTCATATCAACTTTGAGTTCTTGAATGATCAAACTTAACATTGAATATTGAAACAGGCAGTATATACATCGTTGAATGTATATACCTCCTGCCAAGCATAACAAGCTATATATTGCATATAGCTATATTTATAGCAGGATATCTGACTGTGTATATACAGCCGCTTGCCACAGCAGAACAGGCTGTATATTGCTTGCCGTTATGAATTGCTATACTCACGCTGAACATCGATGAACATATATGTTTACATTTTGAACATCGATGAACATATATGTTTACATTGAGAGAACATAATACTTTTACCTTAGGCAGGAAGGAGTAAAACTCTTTCAACAAAAACCTGCTATCCCTGGCATTTGGATGCCATTTTTGAACTGCAATTAACCAGCAATCTACATATGCAAATATTCCTATTAAATATTTGAGTTCAAATCCTCTGAAAAAGGCACCCGAAACTGAAATTCAAACGGACAACTAGATGGTGTTTCTATGTGTTCTCTTCAGATATTTTTACTGCACCAAATATGACATCTCTCAGTTGACGGATTCAGCCGCCATTGTTGATCATACCCCCAACTCTTAATACATATGAATCGGGTGCAGCAGCGACTTATATTCTAAGTGCTCTAGATTGTAGCTCAAACCCAGGGCAACCAGTAATGGGGGTTGACATCCATGGCTTCTACTTGGACACCACAGAAGAACTATGACGGCGCACGATGGATTTAGCTGCGGCCATTCTATTCTTCAGGAGAGACCATTCCAATCTTCACAGGAAACAGATTTTGGGGGCGAAATTAGCTTTAAAAAAAACACTAAGTATGCATTACGTACGACTAACAATAATTAATAATCAGTTTGTGATGCATTATTTACTTACTTGTTGATTAGCATTATTGAGGAGGCTGGTATATATAGTTGGATGATTTTGATATATAGGTCAAGATATATTCAAGGATGTATATATCACCTGCTACTGCTATAGTATTGAATGCCACTGACTACTGCTACAGTATTGAATGTTGCACAATAGGTTGGTTACAATATTGAATGCCATCTACTACTGCTACAGTATTGAGTGCTGCACAGCAGGTTGGTTATTGTTCGCCCATTAAGTATCCCTTCCTTTTTCTATTACTGCTACAGTATTGGATGCTGCACATCAAACTGATTATTGTTTGCCACTGACTACTGCTACAGTATTGAATGCTGCACAATAGGTTGATTACAATATTGAATGCCACCTACTACTGCTACAGTATTGAGTGTTGCACAGCAGGTTGGTTATTATTCGCCCATTAAGTACCCCTTCCTTTTTCTACTACTGCTACAGTATTGGATGCTGCACATCAAACTGATTATTGTTAGCCCATTAAATACCCCATTCAATGATGTATATATCACCTGCTACTGATACAATATTGAATGCCACTTAATACTGCTACAGTATTGAATGATGCACAGCAGGTTGGTTACAGTATTGAATGTCACCTACTACTGCTATAGTATTGAATGCTACACAACAGGTTGGTTATTGTTCGCCCATTAAGTACCTCTTCCTTTTTCTACTACCGCTACAGTATTGAATGGTGCACATCAAACTTATTATTGTTAGCCCATTAAATACCCCTTGATATATTCAATGAGAATGTCACCTACTACTGCTAAAGTATTGAATGCTGCACAACAGGTTAGTTACAGTATTGAATGCCACGAACTATTGCTACAGTATTGAATGTTGCACAGCAAGTTAGTTATTGTTAGCCCATTAAATACCCTTTCCTTTTTCTTCATTTTTCTACTATACTACACTGATTATTGTTAGCCCATTAAATACCCCTTCCTTTTTTAATTTCTCCTACAACTACGCAGCAGATCCCGAACATAAATCGACTCTGTATTTAGGCACGCACAAGAAGCAAAGTCAACGGTTAGCATTTTGCTTGTGCGTTTGATTGCCCGAATGCACAATAATGGAGTTAATAATCCCTCGCGGGAGACCCTGCCACCCACGCCTTTACTTGAGACTCAAACGATAAAGTTAGTAGGTATGTATTGCAATTATTGGAAATCACTTCATTGTTTTAGCTGTAGCCACTATGTGCGTATTAGTGATAGAATTAGAAAGATGATAGAATTGCTATGAAAACCCACGTTACTTTGGAATGTTTTATGGTGTTGTGGCTTTAATGAACTAAGCGCTTCACCATTTTTTCTTCTTTTCATAACCCGATGAAAATAGATTGAAACACTCCTTCATATTACCAATTTCTCTTCCTCCCATAACTTATTATAGTGTTGATTTTTTCGTTTAATGTGGGGTTTATCATTCAACCCCACCAAGCACATGCAAAGTTCTTATGCATGCACTTGGAGATTTGAAAATGGTTAGGAAAGGAATATAAGGTGCCAAGGCCCTATTTGAATCTCTTCAGGGTTAATTTTCATGTAGCAGTCTTTGAACAACCACACAAGACTTCTGTAGGGAATCTTTGGCCTCTGTGGCAGATCTTTGTAGGGAATCTTTGACCTTTGTTGGAGATCTTTGGTGCTATTAGTATGTTTTGCACAATACAAATAGGTCACAGGGCATATACCAATACACAAATCCTTTTTAAAGGATCTTTGGCCTCCAAGTGGGATATGGGCACCATTAGGAGTTGTTTTGCAACACATACGGAAGTTAGGGCATGTAACATGGCCAGGGGAGGAAAACAAGGGCCCCATGCCCTAAATGAAGCTTTCTCATGCTCCATGGCCATAAAAAGGACTTTGATTGGGATTGTTGACAACATTAGTATGTTTTTCACAATAAGAATGGGAGTCAAGAATTGTACCATGCAGGGAGGAAACACGAAGGAAAACAATGGCCCTAGGTCCTAAACAAATATTCTTGAACTTGATGGCCATGAACGAGGCCTTGAAGCACCACATAAAACTTCTCTAAGAGATTTACAACCTTCGATTGGGATATGGGCACCATTTGTAGGTTGTGAGCACTAGAGTTGGGTCTTTAGGCCTCTAGGTTAGACCCTTAGAGCCATTAGGAGGTTTTGGGCACCACATAATGCACTTATGACCTTGAACATGGTTAGGGAAGGAAAATAAGGTGCTAAGGGACTATTTGAATCTTCTTAGGATTAAACTTCATGTAGTAGTCCTCAATCAATCACACAAGACCTGTATAGGGATCTTTGGCACCATTATTATGTTTTTCACAATAAAATTGGGTACCGAGGTCTATACCATGGCCAAGGGAGGAAAAACAATGACCTTATGCCCAAAACAAAGCTTCTTGATCTCAAGGACCATGAATTATGACTCAAATGGGTACACAGATCCCTTCTATTGGATCTTTGGCCTTTTGTTATGACCTAGGGGGGGGTATACATGGAGTTAAATGTATATGATATGACCCCAAGGGGGGAATATATGGGGATAAATGTACATGTAATGTGTAAATTTATATGTAATAGGGTTGGCCTAATAGTAAAGGCTTCTCATGTGTAGTGTGTGAATATGTGTATATAAAGATCATGTATTCATTATTGGGGAGATGTGAATTGTGATGTATGAATGTATTTGTGTATTTGGACGAGGTTCTACTGTTCTTTAAGGAGTTATTGTGTAACTCATCTCTCTTATCTATATTGGAGTTGTACTCCACGCTCACATTGGTGTACATGGTGTGTTCTTTTGGTTTATTCTGATATTTTAAGGTTTTGGATCATAACATTTGGTATCAAAGCATTGATCTTAGGGTTTTGTTGCTTCAAGCAATTCTTATCTTGTCTTCTAAATTGGATATATTGTAAAAGGAGGTTTCCCCATCAAAGTGGATTGTATTCATTGATTTTTTATCATTCTCAAGGCATTGGTTCATAACATATAATTTGCACACACCAGTGCCTATATTACCATGTGCACTGGAGGGAAGTGAAATTTTGAAAATCTGTGGTGAGATATTGACACCATTCTTTGTTACTAAGCAATGATGCGTATATTATATGTAAATCATTGATGCATATTATAATCATGCGCACCATAATATTTTGAAATGATAAATATAATCTTGAGTTATGTCGTGTAAAATAACGATGTATTTTCACAATTTTATCATTGGTGCTTCAATGTAATTAATAGGTACTGGTGCCTATTACTCATAAAAATGCACTGGTGTCTATTTTACGACACACATCATTTAGTAAGTTCAAAATAATACAATGCACCGATATGTGTATATTTGTAATTAATTGTTTTTTTAACAAATTGTCAATTAATCACCTCATAATCAAATATTTTTATAATAACATTGATTTTTATATTTTTGTTATTGCATTTTTATATAGTTGTTACATTGATGCAATCCAATTGATTAGACATGTTATTTGTAACAATATAAATTATCCATATATTAATTAATCAACAACATAACATTTTACAATATTGGACAATGAAATAAAATAAGAAACTCATTTTATTATATATGAATAAGACACTTGTCAATGAATTAGAGTTGATTAATCAAATAAATAAGTTGGAGGGATGACTCTACCACTAGTGTTTATGTCGTTCTTCCCATCCTACTCACACCATGTCTAAAGATCATCGCATAGTGAAATGATGTCACCCTCTGCAAATTGTATTACACCTTGATCGAGATCGTGTGCACATGGAGGACGGGTTGGTTGATTACTCGTAGGACCCGTTGGAGGGCAAGCTTGTTTGGACCACTATGGGATCAAGGGCCTCACATCAGGGATTCCAACAATCGTTGGAGCTGGAATTTGTGAAGGACATGCTCTACATAATTAAATCATCTAGGGAGATCATGCCACAATCAGATGATAGGACATCTTCCACTTATGCTAAAATTTCCCATGTTAGTTCGAAGCTTGAAGGTAGGCCTCCCACAGATCTTGTAAATCCTCTCGTAGTCATTTCATATATTTTTTTCTATTTCTAGTTCTCATGACTCTTTGTGGGTGGATAAAAGCACTCAAAAAAATGGGGAGGGCTTCCATCCTATGAATAAAAAAATCACTCTTGATCCCTTCATATTTTCTCTATTAGCGGAGCCTCGAGCCAATATTTTTATCAAGAATTTCCTATTAGTTGAGATGATGAGTGGTTTCTCGCAAAAAATATCTCCCCTTTCTGTGGAGTCTCCCATCTTAGAATTTTTGGCAGATCAAAGAAATAACAGAAGATGAATAAAGAATAAGGATGAGTGCACAAATATCATTCTTGGTGAAAATGTTCAACTGCATGAAATCATGAACATGCAATCTAGAGCTCTAGTGGGCCAGTTTGTAAGCAAACATATGTCTCCTGATTCTTTGAAAAAATGCACCAGACAAAAATTTCCCCCCTTGGTAGGGTATGAACCACAAATCCCGGTTCTTTCTAAAGATTGGATGGGATGGTTTCTGAAATCTAACTCAGATGTGGAAGACATACTAAATTCTCGCTAGAATTGGGGAACTCGGGACCTATTCTTGAAACAATGAACTGTCACCTTTGACGCAAAATCAGAGAGGCTTGAAGTTTTACCCATGTCTGGTTCTACTTTCCAAGGTTGCCACTTCTGTTGTGGTTCGAGGATGTATTCCCTGAGATAGGTAATGCGTTAGGGTTTTTCTATGAAGTGAAACTCTCTTATAAATCTTCAGGATATATGGGGATGAACCGCATCCCAGTGGGTCTAAATATGTTCGAGGATCTCACGGGAACTATCACCATTCAAATTCAATGCCACCTTTATGGACAACTAGTCAAGGGGGTCATGAAGGACAATGGGGAGATGTAGAGAGACCACTCTCTTAGGACTCAAGTCCATGCCAAGTCTCCTTGTGCTCCGCACTCTACAAAATATTTGGAGATACTACATCATCCTGGTTCAAACAAGCCTCTGGTTCCCCTACTTCATTTTAGTACCATCCAAGTAAGTATTTTTTCCTTCCCCTTCCATTGATACTTATTTTTATTTGGAGTTATGTTTTGGATCCTTTGGGGATTCTCTCTTAAATTCATCTCTTAGACTTGGAATTGATTTCCTATCTAGCCTTTCAAGGCTCATGGGACCACAAACCACTCCCCTCATCCCCATTGCAAAATAGATCCATTATATCCCTCAAGCAGATATGGAGTGTCGAGAGCCACATGACTAGTTGATCCCACATTGAGCAGACAGAGCCCCTCCTCTCCGCAACACATCACCATTAATCGTTAGTAGAATAGACGTGTCTGCCACACCATCCTGTTCTAGAAAGGACAATAGGTGTTGCTTCATGAGGTAAAAGGTACAGTCTCATGGTAAGTGTCACTTTAGTAATTGAAGCATTTGAGAATGTTGCAAAGGGTCCTTCTTGATTATGGAACACTTGCTTGGAAATTATACATTTTTCTTTATTTCAACTTGGTGGTTGACATGGTATCCTAGTAAGTTGGGCATCCTCAGGAAAAGGGTTGCTACTGGGGAGTAAACTTGAAGTGTCATCTACCATTCCCACTCATACTTACCACTTTCCACACTTCTTCCCCTCTGTTTCCTCATCTTTTGGGTTTTGGGGTTCATTGATCCCAAGAAGGGCTTGCACCTCATTTCATGGGAAGAAGGGGATAAAGGCACAAAGGTTTTGTAACTAGCACTATAAAATTCAAAAGAAATAATGCATCCTCATAGATGCTTTCCCTAAGGTCTCGAGAGACATGAAACACTTCTCCATAAACCTGAAGGACCTTTTAAAAAAGATAAATCAAAATGTCATGCTTGATGGGGGACTGCATTGCGGTGTCCTTTAATTTCCAGTGCATATGGAAATCAATGTGTCTAAATTCAAGTATGAGCACCTGAGTGGGCCCAATGGTTAAGAGCATGTGTTATCTCCGGGGAGGTTACAAGTTCAAAACCCGCGGGGGGTAGGGATGTTCATATTGGCCCGTTGTGACAAAGCTGGAAGGGTAGACGACCCCTGGGATAGAGGTTCACCCTGTGTGGGCCTCGGGACGTCTCGGCCCCTGCTGAGTCACAAGTTATTGGTATATCTGGCTTGCGGACTGTTGGATATACTCTTGGGAGGTTGTTGTTCCCATGGTTAAAAAAAAAAAATGTATCTAAATTCAAGTGGAATTGTAGTGTTATTTTTCTTTTCATTGCATGTAGCACTCAATGGTCAAACCATAAAAGATAAAGACAAATAAATGGCTTGGAAAAATGTTGTATTGCAGATGAAGGGATGCAACTCACCCTCCACAAAGGCACCCATAAATGAGACAATATGAGCCCTTGATATGTCAGGAAACCCATGCCCAAAAGTAATACCCCAATCCACCTCATACTCACTACATTTTGTAGAGAGGGTCTTCTTGGGAAAATTTTCTTAACTTGGGGATTGGCCTACCCAATAGGGCACCATGACACCCTTCCCATAGATAAATTTGGAAAAGTTTATAAGGTCTTTGAGAATTTTTTTAATTTTAAAAGGGATTACTTAATGCACTTGTTTGGGTGGTTATTTTATTAAATGTGGCTCACTTGTCATGAGTCATATGACTTGTGGACCCTTGGAGGGCGTATTTTTTTGTATTTGTGGGACCTTTCCCAGTGAAATTCATTCATGAAGGGACTAAGCCACTTGGAACTTCATATGGGCATGAAATCCCACCGAATGGATGTTTCCTCCCACACATTGGAGGCGTAGGATGATGAACATTGCACCTTGGATGATGTCCCTAGCACATGACTAAGGCTCGAGAACGTGAAGAGAAGAGGACATCACCCTCCTATTCCCAAACGTTCCTCTTGGGTAGCATGATGTCACACTTTTAAGGGGACGTTTGGCACATTTGGTGCACTTGGTGGTGTTGCGGGCTTGAAGCCCCACATTATAGATTGATTTGGGGATGATGCCGCACTTTCGTAGCTTGACGTCCTAGCCTTTGGAGGCTTAATTTCACATGTGGAACCTTGGAGAGGATATTTATGCAATTACATGCCATCATTTTTCTATTTTCTGTCATTTCGTAGCCTATGTGGGAAAAAAGAACAAGTCTCTATGCTAGTTAAGCATTCTAATTTGTTTTTTAGCCTAAAATTATGGATTTAATTGTAATGTGAACAAACTATGACTTGGGTTTTCCTCTTTAAATAGAGGCAAGTCATTTTTCACTTGGACGTAACTGATCACTTGATATTATTACTCTTTGTATTGAAATTCTGGCCCTCTTGGAGAATTTTAGCCTCTCTTTTTCTTGTCATAATGGATAAAATTCTTGTCTATTGGAGCAATAAAGGATAGAAAATTATCTTGATGGTGTTTCTTGGAAAATCGTTGGATGATGTTTGGTAGTAAGGGTTTTCTTGCATGCTATCTCTTGTATTTGGTGAGTAATTTATGTAATTTATTGTCATCTTGCTTGTTTAAATTCAAGAAATATATCTTAAAACCCTAGGAGGAGTAAAAGAGCTCACACCATTCACCAAAGTTTATTCTTCATTTCTATTGAAGGGATATAAGGCTTTCCACAAGGAGTAATAAGGTTTACACCCTTGTTGCAAGGCTTGGCTAGGGTTTTTTTCTCTCTAGAACTAAGAGGTTTTACACCCCTAGAGAATCACAAAACCCTAGTTCATCTTGGATTCCAAGCTAGACGATTTGGAAGGATCGTTGTTTTCTTGGGTTTTATAAGGTCTTAACTCTCAAGAAAAATGTATCCTTCCTATTTGGTTAGTTTTCCTTCCAAGGAAGAGACTCTATTCACCCAATAACAAGGCACTAATTAAACCATAGAACGTAAATTATTGCATTGGTAAACGTGAATATTGAGTGTTTGTAATTGATTAAGTTGGATTTGAATTATGCATGTTTTAGACTCTCTTCTACATCAAGGGCATTTTGTTTTGTCAAGTTATTAGTTTGTTGTAATAAAATTTAAGCTACAACCATTAGGTATGTAGTAAAAACTCATTCTCATACAATTTCTCCACTTTTCTACCACTGAAATTTGCTTGTGAGCTGTGATAATTAATCTACCGATAAAGGGATATTTTTTGGATGGTTTACTTGCTAATTTTAGTGGTTTGAATTTTCTTCTGTAGAGAAATTTAGCTACATCCATAGGGTTGTCATAAACATTGTTGATAACACTCTTTTACAACTCTCATTTGACATCAACATCTTGGTTTAAGCATTGGAATCTTGTTTACAAACTTCAAACCTTGCTATCCAATAGTATATGTTGATTTTGATGATTTGATTTGCAGCTATTATTATTTTTTTGTTGTTGATATATCACTGTTATATGCTGCAATTTTTGGACAACAATAATTCTTGTTGTTTTCTCCCTTGTCTTGGGGTTTATCTTATCATATATTGTCTTGGTTTGGCTTGTCCAATAGTTTTTTGCAGACACTAATAATTGGAAGCCTTTTGCTTGACTTATACTCATTCTCCATCAACCCTCAAGATCCTTTAATCGTGACCTATAGGGGTATTTCCTTCATCTCTTGGCTTCTTCCCTTACAAACCCGCTAGGGTCACCTAGGAAGCCTCCCTTGGGTTAGACTTGTCCATCACTAAAACACGGGCAATATCTATTGAGCTGACAGTGATAGGTGTCCCCAATTGTGTTACAAGTTTGTTGTTTGGGTTTGTATTTTCCCTAGATACAAATTGTACAATAACATTGTTGGTGTCATTGTCGGGGAGGATTTTGAATCCTTTCCGATCCCATAACGACATTTCTCAAGTCTATCCTAATGTCATTGCCTTTAGCTTTCCCAACGACTCCATTTGAGGGAAGTTCCCTTTTTCACTTTTGATGATCTCTTCATAAATTTCATCTGGAAACTCCACAACCTAAGAACATGTCTTTCCAAAAGAAACTTCCTAAAGGAAGGTTTAATCCTTCCAAGGTTTACTAAAGAAGACCTCCTCATAATTCACCTGTTGTCAAAACCTTATTTCAAGGAAGTCTTGCTTTTTCCCCATTGTCTTGTCCTTTGGATAGAAACCTTTACAATCTATTGAATATGGAAACCATTCTTGGTTACCCCAATAACATGCATAAAGAGTCTCACAAGTGGTTACTCGAATTCACCAGAAACAATGTTACCACACCTGAAGAGAATCTTGACGCTATTGGTGTGGCCATGGAAGATAATAGTCTAGAACATGAAGATGTTGCAATAAAGTTACTAGATAATTCTCTTGATGAAGATGTTAAAAAGTGGTTCAAATGATTTCCAGATAATCACTTGGAAACATATGAGGCTTTTGCAAAGTTGTTCAAAAATAGTTGGACGATGAAGAAGGACAGTGGAATTTTATTGATGAAATTAAACTAGATAAAAAAGAAAGAGAACAAAATAATGAAGGAATTTAATGCTAGATTTGAAAATTTGTATAGCTAGATCCCAAAGAAGATGTGCCCACTAGAAGCAATCGTTCTCCTTATTTATTTGAATGATTTTGAAGGAAAATTTGGTTTTATCCTGATGGAAAATATGCCCAAGAATTTGGAAAAGGACAAAGAATATACTATACATATTGAAGAACATATTATTATCTCAAAGATCGATCCTTTTCAGTTTCCTCACACTAAAACAAAACCTAAGAGAAATATGTCAACCAACAATGTACAAGATCTAGTCACACTTTTGTCTCAAAAGTTTGATCAAATGAATAGCCAACTTGTCCAGAGCCAAAATCATATCATGAACGAGTTGATGAATTTAGAGAGGCAACATTCTTCTCCAAGGCCTCAACTTATTAGACAACAAAGGGAAAATGCAGGTTGGAAAACAAATCCACAACTAGAAGTGAAGGCACCTGGCACCTTGAATCTTATTGGGATGGTTAGCATGGAAGGATCACCATGGTGTTTTCCTTGTGAAGAACCTCATTCGAAACATGAGTGTCCAAGATAGAGAGAAGAATAAAAGACATGTTTTACAGATAGGTTGAACTTCATTGCTACATCTTACACTCTCCAGGATGATGAATACATTGACATCATAGAAGAGCAACTTGAATAAGCTAGGAAACGGGCAGTTAAGCGAGCTCGATTGGAAACATTGAGCCAACTGGATGAACCTTTAAAGGAAAGATTGAGGAAAAAAAAGATTTTATTCTAGGAGAAATAAAGTGCCATCCTTGCCTTCCCTAGCAATGAAGGAGGTTCCTTCACTTCCTCCACCTCCAGTAAATAACCTGCTTCCACAACCTATACCAACAAATGAGGATATTCACCTAAACATCGATGTGCCTAGTATGATTTGCAAAGATGAATATGGTGGTACCCATGGTCGAGATGTGAAAGATTCCTTCTATAAGGAAAGAAGTCTTGAAGAATTTAAAAATACAAGATGAATTTGGGGATCCTCCAGTAAGTTTGAATACTATGTATCATGGGAACCGAATGGAAGACAATCCCCCTTTTTATATTTCTTTGGGCATAGGTGGTCTTTGTTTGAACAATTGTATGTTGGAATCGAGGGTTTCAACAAATGCGATGCCTTTGAAGGTCATGAAACAACTAGGTTTAAGGATAACCCATCCTTATGGAAACATTTGTGGCATTGATTCAAAGAAAGTCAAGGTTTTCGGTCTCATAGAGGATTTGAGGGTTTATTAACAATAATTTCCCCACATCGAGATCAATATGAATGTGGTTGTGATAGACATACCAAATTCTTGGGGCATGATCTTGTCAAGAAGTTGGTCTTCCACCCTTGGTGTTTTTCTTAGTATGGACCTCACTCATGCACATATCCCTATGGAGGATGGGACATTTGAGATTATGTTTAGTCAACCGATTGCCAAGAATCATGTAGTTGATCCAAATAGCCACAAATGTTGGAGTGATTAAGAATATTATGCGACACCTCAGGTCATTGAGCATGATCCTTGGGATTTACCATTTGCAGGAAAAGACTGTATTGATACACTATTTCCAAAGACAGATAAATATTATGAGAAACTTGTGAAATATTAAGGAAAGGACCTAGGATCAATCAAGATTTTCAAAAAGGATGCAGATAAGAAGGACCAAGAGTGAGAAAAATATATCAAATGTATAGTCGCAGAATATCCTCCCACACAGCCTTACATTGAATATCTACCATATGTTGAGTTCGATGAAGGAATCCTTGTACTCACGTGAGATAAAAGAAAGGGAAATCCAAAATATGACAAGAAAAGTGAATTTATGTGGCTTGGTCCTTACATCGTCAAGAAGAAGTCTGAAAAGGGTACTTACTATTTATCTCTCATGGATGGGAGGAAGATGAGATTACCATTTGATGGGTATATCCTCCGACCCTTTGTCATTGTGACTTGATCTCCATGGGTCTCAAGCCCCGATTAAGTAGGTAGGTCATTTAATTTTCTGGATTGCATTTGTTTGCTCATCGTAGGTTAGTTGCATTCATTTATATGTTTGGATTTACATATTTGTTTTCTTGCATTTATGCATAGTTTTTGTGATTCATTTGCTTGAATTATTACATGTTAGTTAAAATTTTATGAAAAATGCAAAAAAGATTCTTTTAAGAAATATTAGATTTGTTGTTTTTGAGATTTTGAAGTTTTTCTTATATAAATAAGGGGTGAGTTATCCACCCTTTGATGCTCTAATGTTTTTCTTGAGTATATGTAGGCACAGTTCATACCAGGAGATGTTGAGGTTCTCATGCACTCTACGACAAGCATCTGTCCCCATGCAAGCACCATATGTTACCCCCCATCATAGGGGTAACTAAGGAGATGATGTCTCGAGGCCCGCAGGTAGTATACATGGAGTGTATAGATCTATATGAACAAATAAGCCCACATTGAGTAGATAGGGCCCCTCCTATCCACCACACATCACCATTCATCATCAACATCATAATAATGTATGCCACACTAGACTATCCCAGAAAGGAAAATAAGTATTTCTTCATGAGGTAATAAGTCCAGTCACATGGTAAGTGTAACTTTAGTAATTGAATCATTTGAGAATGTTGCAAAGGGTCCTTTCTTGATTGTGGAACATTTTCTTGGAAATTATATTTTTTTTTCGTTATTTAACCTTCGTGGTTGACATGGTATCCTAGTAGGTTGGTCAACCTCGGGAAAATGTTTTCTATGGAGGGGTCTCCTTGAAGGGTCATCGTACCATTCCCACTCATACTTACCACTTTTCACACTTCTTCCCCTTCATTTCTTCATCTTTTGGGTTTTTTGGTTCATTGACCCCAAGAAGGGCTTGTACCTCATTTCATGGGAAGAGTTGAAGGATCAGAGGTGTTGTAGCTAGCCATGTAAAAGTAAAAAGGAATAATTTATCCTTCTATATTATCACCCTAAGGTCGTAAGATCCATGAAACACTTCTCCATAAACATGAAGGACCTTTTAAAAAAGATAAATAAAAATGTTTTGCTTGATGGGGGAATGCATTGCAGTGTTGTCTAATTTACAGTGCATATGGAACTCAGTGTGTTCTAACTTAAAGTGGAATTGCAATGCTCTTTTTACTTCCATTATATGTAGAACTCAATGTTCAGACAATAAAAAAGAAAGGAAAATAAAGGTTTTGGAAAAATGTTGCATTACAAATGAAGGGATGCAACCCACCCTCCACAAAGGAACCCATAAATGAGACAATATGACCCCTTGATATGTCAATAACCCCATGCCCAAAATTAATACCCCAATCCACCTCATACTCACTACATGGTCTAGAGATGGTCTTCTTGGGAAACTTTCCATAACTTGGGGATTGGCCTACCCAATAGGGCACCACGACACCCCTCTTATACCTAAATTTGGAAAAGTTTATAAGGCCTTTGAGCATTTTTTTAATTTTAAAAGGAGGGAATTAATGCACTTGTTTGGGTGGTTCTCTTATTACATATGTCTTACATGGAATAATTCATATGAGTTGTGGACCCTTGGAGGGAGTATCTGATTATCTTTACATGACCTTTCCTAGTGAAAGTCATTCATGAAGGGTCTAAGCCATTTGGACCTTCATACGAGCATGAAATCCCACCAGATAGATGTTGCACCCCACACATTGGAGGCTTAGGATGATGAACATTGCACCTTGGATGATTTCTTGAGCACATGAACGAGGCTCAAGAATGTGAAGAGAAGAGGATGTTACCCTTCTATGCCCAAATGTTCATCTTGGGTAGCATGATGTCACAGTTTTGAGGGGACGTTTTTCACATTTGGTGCACTTGGTGGTGTTGTGGGCTTGAAGCCCCACATTATAGCTTTATTGGTGATGACATGGCATATTCCTAGCTTGACGTCCTAGCCTTTGGAGGCTAAATTTCACATGTGCCACCTTAGAGAGGATCTTTATGGGCTTACATGCCATAATTTTGCTATGTTTTGTCATTTTGTAGCCTATGTAGGAAAAATGTATCATCCCCAGCATCCAACTGGGCTATTCCACATAAAATTTTCGAATTGTATACAAAATTAAAACATATACGCACATAAACTCTTGTGAAACTTTATATATATAAATTTAAAAAGACAAATACATTCTGCAAATGCACAGATTCATACAAAATAATAATAAAAATACACATGCAGTACACACAAGAAAAACCCATAAACATAAATGCATACATAATAATGCATCATGTAATTTAACACACAATCGACACTCATCTTGGTAAAAATATCACCAACTGCGTGCATACCTTCCACTTTCCTCCCAGCCTTAGACCACACTACTCAAAACTCTCAACAATGGGTCACCCCCGAGATGGGAATAAACTCCACCCAGGTAAAGGGATTCCTAACCAAGCTGATGTATCTCAGACAACAGGGAAAAATCCTTCATAGGTTCCAACTCGAACAAACAACCTACAATCCATCATTCCCCACATACTTTTCCCACCCCACGAAGTGTGCCCCTTCTCTGCCCAAAAGTCCTTTGGCTACCCCACTTCCTTTCCGGTGCTTCAAAAACAGGCCGAATAGGAAGTCTTAGAGCCCTGTATTTGCAGTTTGGTACCTTCGAGAAATAAATTCCCAATAATTCTCTCACCTAAAGAGAATTTCTCATGGGCCTGAAAACCTGCCTCTTCAATATCCCACAGGCCTGACAACCCGCTTCTTCAGTCCAACTCCTAATATTACCAGGTACAGTGACAAGAAAGTCCATAGGACAATTGAATGAGAGAGTGCATGATGATGGAATGATGGAAAAATAACTAAGTCCAAACGATATGTATGCATGCTCCCAAATTAACACTTATCATGTTGAGAACTACTTTTGCCCACTTGTCCCCATCCTTAGAACTTAGGATAAAATAATGATGCATACTTTATACTTTAAGAAATATTAATATAATATTCCTTTTTGGCTCAAGCTCCCTAGTTTAGCCCCTTATCCTTAACTTTTATCCCCCCTTTCCGTAAATAGTGGAGTTTAGTCCCCCATAATCTTTTATTGTGGTCGGTCTACACACAACGATGTATTATATTAATGATAAGACATATACAAAAATAGGCTCACTGGCCTTTAACATCTAGGCTCTCCGACCTAATTCAACACATAAGCCTCCTAGTTTATAATCACTAGATCACCAGCCTATAAAACATAACATATACACAAAGGCTCCATGGCCTCAAAATTGTGTGCACTTAAGTTTGTTGTGTGTGGTATCATGGAATGTGCACACTTCATCATTTTAGTGCACAGTACATGTGCACACTATACCATGGAAGGTCCATGCAAAATGATATCAAACAACTCACCATATTAAGTATATTTTCATTTTCATTTACAATTTGGGTTCGGCCTAGGGGTATTACATTCCCCTCCCCTTATTTATGCATTGTCCTCAGTGCAATATATACATATATACAACCAAAATTCCAAAAATCCTTAAGAATATGCAGGTATTCTTCCTGCATAGCATCCTCGTGCTCCCAACTTGCATCTTCAGGACCATACCAGGTCCATTGGACCTTTACTAGCTCTATGGCTTGATTTTAGAGCTACTTGATATTTTGGTCCAATATGCACACTGGATGCACTTGAAAGGTGCCTTCTTGCTCCATGTGAATCGCATTCCAATCAATGACATTATTAGCACCAGGTATATCATTTTTGAGCAATGATACACAGAATACATTATTAATAGATATTGATGCAGGAAAGGAAAGCATGTATGCTACAGGCCCAATCCTTGCTAGGATTTCAAACGACCTACAATAGTGAGCTACCAACTTTGAACAATTTCCCAACTTCAGGGAACCTCTATTAGCCTTCACTTTCAATAGTACATGGCCACCCACTTTAAATTCCTTGTGAGTTATGCCCTTATCGACATAGATGTTCTTCTTGTGTTGGGAAGCCTTTAAATTCTGTTTTATTTTCAACATTTTCTCTTCAATTTCCCTGAGTAATTCTGGCCCAACCATTGCTCTATCTGTTGGGTTGTCCCAACTTATTGGTGTGTTGCACCTTCTACCATGAAGTTCCTCAAATGGGATCATGTTTAGAGATGCTTGGTACCCATTATTATAATAAAACTCTACTAAGTGTAAGTAGTCTTCCCATTTTGATGGTTTATCCATCACATACATCCTCAACATATCCTCAATCACTTGATTCACCCTCTCTGTTTGTCCATCTGATTCTGGATGATAAGTTGTACTAAAATTCAAATTTGTTCCAAATACCTTAAATAATCCTTTCCAAAAATTTGATGTAAATTTTGGATCTCTGTCAGACACAATTGTCTTGGGGATACCATGTAATCAAGAAATTTATCTCATATAAATATTAGCAATGTTGGATGCCTTGTGAGTGAGATTTACTGGAATAAAATGGGCAAATTTAGTAATCTTATCCACCACTACCATAATAGAATCATGTTGCTTGTTTGTTCTGGGAAGTTTGGTGATGAAATCCATTGTTACAACTTCCCATTTCCACTCAAGAATGGGTAATGGCTGCAACAAACCAGTTGGGTGTCTATGCTCAACCTTTACCTTTTGACACTCCAAACATTTGGCAATAAAATCAACAACTTCTTTCTTCATTCCTGACCAATAATATTGTCTCTTGACAGTTGCAATAGTTTTCTGATAACTTGGTTGCCCAACATAAGGTACATTATGCATTTCAATCAATATCATATTTATCAATTCCTGGGAATTTGGTACATAAATTATTCCCCTATATATGAGAATTTCATCATTTTCTAGCTTATAGTCTTCAATTCTCTGCTGCAAAATACCTTGATGTAATTTTGCCACTAATTCCTTGTATTGCAAATTTGATTTTGCAGCCTCCAAGATTTTGTCTTTCAGATCTGATTGGTACATGATAATGGTTGTAGCATGCAACTCATGTAGTCTTCTTCTGAGTGCATCAACCACCTTCTTCTCTTTCCCTTTGATATGATTTATATCAAAGTCATATTCACTAAGAAATTCTAACCACTTGCTTTGTCTGGCATTTAGAGTTGGCTGATCAAATAAATATTTCAGACCATTATGGTCTGTTCTCAACTCGAACCTTTCCACCATGAGGTAGTGCATCCACTTTCTCAATGCATGCACTATGGCTGCCAACTCCAAATCATGATTAGCATAGTTCTTTTCATGCTCCTTCAACTTCCTTGATTCATAACATACAACATACCTATTATTGAGGACTCCACCAATCCCTTCTTTACATGCATCAATGCATACAGTGAAGTCTTCATTTGGTTCAACAATTCTTAGTATTGAAGCACTTGTTAATAAATGGTTCAAGTGTTGGAAACTCTTTTCACAATCCAATGCCCACTAAAACTTCACACCGTTCTTTTGCAACTGATTGAGTGTGCAATCTTTGAGAATCTTTCAAAAAATATCCTATAGTAGCCCGCAAGGCCCATGAATGATCTGACCTCTATCACATTCCTTGGCACTGGACATCCCCTAATGGCTTCTATCTTCTCAAGATCCATTGCTATCCCTTCCTTTGAAATGATATGTCCCAAATAATGAATTTACTTTTGATAAAATGAGCACTTGATCAATTTGGCATAGAAATGATGCTCCCTTAATACCTGTAATACCATCCTCAAGTGTTGTTCATGCTCTTCCTTCGACTTAGAATATATAAGAATGTAATCTGAAAATACAATGAAAAAATTATCTAAGTATTCTCTGAAAATACCATTCATTAAACACATGAACACAACTAGTGCATTTGATAACCCAAATGGCACCACTGTGAACTCATAATGACCATACCTTGTTATGAAACAATCTTGCTAATGTCTTCTTATTTAATTCTTACCATATGATAACCTAACTTGATATCAATCTTGGAGAATATTTTTACATCTTTCAACTGATCAAAGAGGTCATTGATCCTTGGAAAAGGATACTTATTCTTCACATTTACTTTGTTCAACTTCCTGAAGTCAATGCAAAGTCTCAATTTTCCATCCTTCTTCTTCAAAAATAAAACTGGGGCACCCCAAGGTGACACACTTGGGCGCATATACCCCTTCTTCAGGAGCTCTTCAATTTGCATTTGCAATTCCTTCAATTCTGGTGTACTCATCCTATAAGGGGTCTTGGATACTGGAGCTGCTCCAAAAATCAAATTTATGGAGAAATCAATGTCTCTTTTAGGGGCTAATCCTAGTATTTCCTTAAAGTCATATTCAAACTCTTTTAGGACTGCATAATCTTCAATATTTGGCACTCTTTCCTTAGGTGTTTCTTCCATATGATTTGCAAATATTTGATATCCATTTCTGTAACATTTCTTTAGCTGCAATGCTGAAATATCTCTGACAATTACTGCCATGGGAATTCCCTGTATTGTCTTTAGGTTCCATTCCCCATCAAGGCAAGTAAAGGCCTTGTTATGACAATCTAGGATAGCATGATGTTGGCCCAACCAATCCATCCCAATTGGACAGTCATAGTAACCTAAATGAAAGATGTTCAAATCTTCCATGGTGTTCAGTCCATTCATGTCCATAGGACATGACTTAACCATCTCATTAACTTTTCTTTTGGCTTCAGTAGCCAGTTGCACCAACAAATATTTTCCATGATTTCTTATTGGAAAATGAAAACTTTCCACCATCTTAGGATCTATGTAACTATGAATAGCTCCCGAATCAATTAAAATAGCAATGGTTTGGTTGTTGATCATACCTTCCACTTCAATCATATGTGATTGATACTCTGCTTTCTTGTTGTCCAGTGATGCATAGATCCTTGGTACACATATGCCCATGTATTCCATTGTTTCATCTTGTTGTACATTGTGAACATTTCTCACTTTTTCACCTTTGTGAGGACAATCTCTAAACATATGATCTCCTTTACAACCCCAACATTGAATAGGTGGTTTCCTTGACATTTCCCCCCCCGTCTCAATTGTTTTGGGTTCTCTGGAAGTTGGCTTTCCCTAAGGACTATTTTTGAAGAATGGTGGCTTAGTTCCCTTATTCCTCCGATCCATCTTGAATTTGTTCTTGTCTTCCCAAGAGTTTTGAAAAGTTGGTCTTGGTTTTTCTTGATCATATAGGAATTTAGCTCGCCTTATGGTCTCCTCCAATGTTTCCGAATCATCATATTGTATTTTGTCACTGATGAATGATGGAAATCAACTCAAATACCTTTGAATATTAACTTTCTCATCCTTGATGAAAGAAACATACTTCATAAGTTCTAAAAGCCTTCTTTCATATTCATCTATGGTTATACTCCAAAGTTTGAGTTCAAAGAACTCTTTCATTTTTTTGTCATAGTATCTCTTAGTTAAGTATTTATTTTCGAAATACTTCTTGAATTCCTTCCAAGTAATATTTTTCTCTTTAATGTGTTTCACCTGCACAAGTTTATTCCACCACATGGATGCCTTTCTCTTGATTTGATAGATGGAAACTCTTTCTTCTGCATGAGAATAATAATTATGCAATTGAAAATATTGTCTCATGCCTAACATCCATGTCTCTACATCTTCATCCTTCTTGTGCTTACCATGAAATGTAGGAGGTTTGATTTTATTCATTTCTCCTCATAGCTCATCCACCCCATACCTCTTATGCTTCTTAATAGGGGATGGACTTGAGTTGCTGTGTGCTCTCCTATTGGAATGCCTTGGGGAGTGATGGTGATTTCTGCTAACACTTATTGTTCTTCTTTTCTCATCAGGCGACCTGTGACTTCCTGATTTTCTTGATCCACTCTCCTTATTCAATTTCTTTTCTATTATGTTCAGTATCTCCATTAACTTCATTTTGAAGTCCTCCTACTGCTCCTTGGCTTTCATAAGCCTTTCATTAACAACCTTATGGCTTTGGGCATCCTTTGGAAAAAATTTAATGGTCTCTACCATATTCATGTTTTCTTCCTTTCCTTCTCCATGTCCACTTGAGTTTGTTCCTTCAATTCCCATATGGAAATCCATCACTCTGCACTCTGTGTTGATCCTAATATGATCTAACAACTATTAACTCTACAAAATTTGAAACCAACAAAATTTTTAGGCTAACAATTTAACAAATTCAAGAAATTATGTACAATTCTAGTTCAATAATGCATCATAATTCTTTCTTCCGATTTCCTAAAAAATTGACTACCCATATTAATTTTCTAGTTGAATATTTATATTCTACTTCCCAAGACCTTTTCAATGCCTACTTCCATGCTCAATTCTGAGTCTTGAGTAGAAATTTATGGTTATTTGGAAATTGTCCAATAATGTTTCCATTCACACTTCAACTTGGTGCAAATCTGCGTTGTAATTATTCATTTTTACACCTAATCCATTGTATTTTTAGTAGGATCTCAATTGTTTTTCTTCATATACATATTTTGGACAGTCTGTCCAAGTTTCACCTCTTTCTGGGTTTTGGGATGCTAGTTACAGTCCGTTGAAGTTCTAGGCCAATTAGTGCTTTTGGTATGGAATGCTACAGGTACCTTTTGTGCCATCTTAAACATTTTTAACATGCCCATAATTTTAATTCATCTCCAAGAATTTTTTCTGTGGTTCAATAGCTTTCCATAGACTGCTCCTATGCTTCAATCTAATTATGGATCAGAAAGTTATGGTCCTTCAAAGTTAGTTGGGTCTTAAAATTTACTCTCCATTGTTTGCCCTGTAACTTCCTAGTAAAATCTTCGTTTGACGAATTGTTTACACCATTATAAATATCTCTTGAGGTTTTTGAGTGTCTAAAAACGTTATTTAGGGCCTAAAAAACGCACTACAAAATTATGACCTTCAAACAGTATAAAATGTCGCAAAAATTCACTAGTTTTTTGTTGTTGTAGACCATCCAATGACTTTGCACGCACAAATTTGAAAATGTACACCCATATTTAGAATTTGCAGTATCACCATAACGTAGTGCATGCTCCACACACCTATAACCAATGTGGATCACTTCTCCGTCGCACCAATATCTTGTGCGCACTACTTCTGTGTTGTGTGCCAATATCTACCAAGCACAATTTTGGTTCATGCACTAATACCTGGTGCGCGCAATTTTTGTGTTGCATTCTAATATTTCGCCCGCATTGCACTCTATGCACCAAACCATGCCAAAATTTATTAGGCTCCCACCGCGCACCAGTACTCCGCGTGCACCATTAATTAAATCGTCGCGTGGCAGACATATTCAACATGCATGCATTACATAGAAACATTGCGCGCGCACCAACAAAATTCCTTTGCACTCTGCCAATACTGCACACACCACACACATCAATATTATGCATATGATCATGACACACACCAATATTATGCGTGTGCACACCGTGCAATGCTAAATTAAGTTTTCACATCTGCGCACTATTACTTTTTCGTGCTTCACTAGTTCTGCTCTGTGCAATGCCAAATTTAAGTGTGCACACCCACACAACGTTATTTTTCATGCATTACCAATTCTACACCACGCAACGCCAAATTTTAAGTGTGCACACCCACACACCATTATTTTTCACTCATTCCAACTTGTACTTCGCAACACCAAATTTTAGCGCGTACATCCACAAACCCTTATTTTCCACACATAACAAGATTTTCACTGCCCATCGCTCATTTTTAGTGCACACACCTACGCACCTTCATTTTTCTGCGCATCAATTCTTCATGAATTTTGTTGCAGAAATTTGGGGATTTTGCCAAACTTTTCCCAATTTTCATCATGTACATTCTACAACTATGAAATTTGTTCAATTTCACTCTGATAACAACAATTCAACCTTTGCAACTACAAATCATTGTTGGTTGACATTTCTGGAACAAATGTTTCCCAAACTCAATTCACGAATTGAGAATTTTAATCAACTAATCTCGCTCTATCTGTCATGGATTTTTTGTAGCTTGAAATTCGACCAATTCCAGGTCTGAATTTGATAGAATAGATACTAAATTAATAATATCTCACCACTTGGCCAAATTTCTCAATTTTCTCATGAGTTTAACAACATAAATTGGGGCTTTTTCCCAATTCCACACAATTGCTTCTAATTTTTACCATGGATGCACTATAACTTGAAATTTGCCCACTTCAAAATGAATGTTTTTTTTTGTTGTGAAATTTCTCTTCAATTCAACTTGCTCTGCCTATTCAGTCTCAATGTTGAAAATTGGAGCTGTGATACCATATTGTAGCATCCCTAGCATCCAACTGGGCTATGCCACATACAATTTTCGAACTGTATACAAAATTAAAACATATACACTCATAAACTCTTACGAAACTTTATATATAAAACTTAAAACAAAAAAATGCATTATGTAAATGCACAGATTCATACAGAATAATAATAAAAATACACATGCAACACACAAAGGAAAAACCCATAAACATAAACACATACATAATAATGCAACATGTAATTTAACACACAATTGACACTTATCTTGGTAAAAATATCACCAACTGCATGTAGAACTTCCATGTTCCTCCCAACCTTAGACCACACTACTCAAAACTCTTAGCTCTGGGTCACCCTCGAGATGGGATTAAACTCCATTGGGGTAAAGAGATACCTAACCAGGATGATGTATCTCAGACAATAGGAAAAAATCCATCACAGGTGCCAACTCGAACTAACATCCTACAGTCGCTCATTCCCCACATGCCTATCCCACCCCAGGAAGTATGCCCCATTCTCTACTCAACAATCCTTTGGTTTCCCCACTTCCTTTCTAGGGCTTCAAAAACATGTTGGACAGGAAGCCTCAGAGCCCTGTAGTTGCAATTTGGTACCTTCGAGAAATCAATTCCCAAAAATTCTCTCACCTAGAGAGAACTGTTCACGGGCCTGACAACCCACCTCTTCAATATCCCACAAGACTAACAACCCGATTCTTCAGTCCAACTCCTGTTTTAACCAGGTATAGGTACAGTGATAGGAAGGTATAGAGGACAACTGAATGAGTGAGTGCATGATGATGGAATGATGGAAAATGAACTAAGTCCAAACTATATGTATTCATGTTCCCAAATTGACACTTGTCATGTTGAGAACTACTTTGGCCCACTTGTCCCCATCCTTAGAACTTAGGATAAAATAATTATCCATACTTTATACTTTAAGGAATATTAATATAATATTCCTTTTTGGATTAATCTCCCTAGCTTATCCCTTTATCCTTAACTTTTATCTCGCCTTTCCCTAACTAGTGGAGTTTAGTCCCCCATACTCTTTTATCGTGGTCGGTCTACACACAACGATGTATTATATTAATGATAATACATATACAAAAATAGACTCATTGGCCTTTATCATATAGTCTTTCCGACCTAATTCAACACATAAGCCTCCTAGCTTATAATAACTAGCTCACCAACCTATAAAACACAACATATACACAAAGGCTCCCTAGCCTCAAAATTGTGTGCACTTAAGTTTGTTGTGCATGATATCCTGGAATGTCCATACTTCATCATTTTAGTGCGCACTATACCATGGAAGGTGCATGCAAAATGATATCAAACAACTCACCAAATTAAGTACATTTTCATTTACATTTATAGTTGGGGTTCGGCCTAGGGGTATTACAAAAAAAGAACAAATCGATATGCTAGTTAAGCATTCTAATTTGTTTTTAGCCTAAAATTATCGATTTAAATGTAATGTGGAAAAACAATTACTTGGGTTTTCCTCCATAAGTAGAGGCAAGTAATTTTTCACTTGGATATAACTCATTACTTGATAGTATTACTCTTTGGACTGCAATTTTGTCCCTCTTGGAGAATTTCGGCCTCCCTTTTTCTTGTCATAATGGATGCAATTCTTGTCTATTGGAGTAATAAAGGATATTGACTTCTCTTGATGGTGTTTCTTGGAAAATCATTGGACGATTTTTGGTAGTAATGGTTTTCTTGCATGCTATCTCTTGGAATTGGTGAGTAATTTCTACAATTTATTGTCATCTTGCTTGTTTAAATTCACGAAATATATCTTAAAACCCTAGGAGGAGTAAAAGGGCTTACACCCTCCACCAAATTTTATTCCTCTTTGCTATTTAAGGGATATAAGGCTTTCCACAAGGAGTAATAAGGTTTACACCCTTGTTGCAAGGCTTTTCTAGGGTTTGTTTTCTTTAAGAAGTAAGAGGGTTTACACACCTATAGAATCACAAAACCCTAGTTCATCTTGGATTCCAAGCTAGATGATTTGGAAGGATTCTTGTTTTCTTTGGTTTTATAAGGGTTTAACTCTCAAGAAAAACTTATTCTTTCTCTGTGGTTAGTTTTCCTTCCAAGGAAGAGGCTCCATTCACCCAATAACAAGGCACTAATCACACGAGAGAACATAAATTATTGCATTTGTAAATGTGAAAATTGAGGGTTTGAAATTGATTAAATTGGATTTGCATTCTGTGTGTTTTAGACTCTCTTCTACATCAAGGGCATCTTGTTTTATCAAGTGATTAGTATGTTGTAATAAAATTTAAGCTACAACCATTAGGGCTTCAACAAGCACTCGTTCTCATACAATTGCTCCACTTTTCTACCACTGAAAGTTTCTTGTGAGTTGTGATAATTAATCTACTGATAAAGGGTTGTTGTTTGGATGGTTTAATTGCTAATTTTAGCGGTTAGAATTTTATGTGGTATCAAAATTTAGCTACATCCATAGGGCTTTCATAAACATTGCTGATAACAATGTTTTACAACTCTCATTTGACATCAAAATCTTGGTTTAAGCATTGGAATCTTGTTTACTAATTTCAAGCCTTGTTATCCAATATTATATGTTGATTTTTATGGTATGATTTGCAGCTATTATTATTTCGTTGTTGCTTATATATTAGTGTTATATGATGCAATTTTTGGAAAAAAAGACCTCTTGCTATTTTCCCCCTTGTCTTGGGGTTTATCTCATCATATATTGTCTTGGTTTTGCTTTTCTAATGTTTTTTTTGCAGGCACTATCAATTGGCATCCTTTTCCTTGACTTATACTCATCCTCCATCAACCCTCAATATCCTTTAATCGATACCTTTAGGGGTAGTTCCTTCATCTCTTGGCATCTTACTTTGAAAACCCCTTAGGGTCACCCGAGAAGCCTCCCTTGTGTTGGACTTGTCCATCACTAAAACAAGTGAGATATATACTGAGGTGGGAGTGATAGGTGTCCCCAATTGTGTCACACATTTGTTGTTTAGTTTGGGATTTTCCCAAACTAAACAGAGCCAACAACCAATCTATACCCTCTTGCAAAGTTTTTCATCCACAGATTGGTGGAAGTAGATCTTGTTGACATCCTTTTGGAATGATATTCCTCAACCTGGAGGAATATGTATTCAAGGGAATATTTTGTTGCAAAGCGTATGGATCAGTTTCTTCTTTCAGAATCCTTTCTTGAAGAAAACCTATGAGTGCGCCAATGGGTTTCTTCATGAGGGTACTCAGATCATAACCCAATTCTTCTTGATTTGCAACCCTAATCTTGGGAACTCCCAATCCCATTTGAATTAAACTCAAGCTAGATGGAAGACCCCTATTTCATTTCATCCATTCAAACTTCATGTGTGCCATTCAATTCTACCCAGTGAGAGTCCCCATCCATCCAATTCCTGGAAAATTTAAAAAGGGCCAAAGGTGAAACTATAAAATGGAATAAGGAAAAGAGGATCCATGAAGATCTGGAGCTTTAGAACATCAAAGAAAAGATCCAATATTGGTTGGAAAAGGAGGGACAAGGTCCAATATCTGACAAAAAAAAAATAAGAATTAAAATCCATGGAAAAGAAGAAAAGAGTAATCTTATTAGACAAGGAACGAGAGTGGAGACTCAAAAGTAGAGATCTCTAGCTACATGTTGGAGATGAAAATGCAATTTTTTAATTCACACACCATTAGAAATCCATTAACCCTATTTGGGCCATGGATAATCACGATGGTACAAAGGATACCTCATTTGAGGAAATTTTTGAGGTGGGCTCAAATCACTTTAAGCTTTTGTTCCAAGAAGACCGTAGAGAAAAAATTGATGCCATCCTTCAAGTTGCTATTTATTTTTCTATATTTATAAATCAAGAAGAAAATGAGAAACTTATGGAATAATTTACAAGACAAGAATTTTTGCATGTACTACAGATTTTCCGAAAAGATAAGAGCCTTGCGCCAAATGGGCTCACAACTGAATTTTTCTTGAGTTGCTTTGATTTTTTGGGGGATGATGTCTTAAAAATGGAGGAATATTCTATATCTATGGGATATGTACTAGCCAAAATTAATTCCACCTTTATAGCTCTGATCCCAAAATATGATAATCCCCTCTCTTTCAACCACTTCACGCCTATATCCTTGTGCAACAACATCTACAAAATTATCTCAAAATTGATAGTTATTAGGCTGAAAGAGATTCTTTCCAAAAAAACCTCCTTGGAACAATTATCTTTCTCAAAGGATGTTAGATTCCTGAAGCCATTGGCCTAGCTCAAGAAAGGATCCATTCCATCCATACAAAAAAAATCAAGGTTGTCACTTCAAAGGTGGACCTATCAAAATCCTTCGATGGGGTGAGTTAGATATATATAAGTCTGGTACTCATACATATAGGCTTCATACATTCCTTTGTGTCATGGGTCCTCAACTGCATCAACTCAACATCATTTTCTCTATTTATAAATGGTTCTACCACCCCATTCTTCATATCCAAGAAGAGACTCAGGAAAGGATTCCCACTCTTCCCCATCCTCTTCCTACTAGTAGCAGAAGGTATAAGCCATCTTATCCACAGTTCTATCATGTTTAGTCTCTTCAAATTTTTTTTGATCAATCCCAGATCCCCACTCTCTTGTCTCCTTTTTGTGGATGACATTATTATATTTTTTGAAGGAAAGATTTGATATGTGGATCACCTAAAAGAATTCTTCTCCATCTTTTTCCTTACAACAAGCATGCAAATAAATCTAAAAAAATCTTCTCTCTCCACTTGGGGATTATCTGAGCAAGAAATCCATTATATCTCCAAATTATTAAATATTTATATTAGTTTTGTTGGATCTAGTTTGGAATACATTCACTTCTCTCTAAAATCCAACAACTACTGCAAAAATGATTGGATGTGGCTTCTTTCCAAAGTGGAGAAACAGATCCAAGCCTTATGCAATTGTTGGCTCCCTAGAGAGGGAATATTGGTGTTGGTAAAGTAAATATTGGAAGCCATTCTATTTTACCAGGTGACCTTGGCCTAGATCCCAAAAGGAATATTGGGAAGAATTCAACAAATCTCTTAAAAATTTCTATGGTCAGGATTAGAGGACGAAAAATCTCTAGTCTTGGCCTCCCGAAAAATATTGGAAACCAAAAAAACACTTGGAGGTTGGGGCTTGAAATTTTTTTCCTCTTGTTTAAATCCTTGGCAATGAATAATGTATGGTGGCTAGTGGAGGGTGTAGGACTATTTGACTTATGGGTTGACCCAGGTTCTACCTTAGTTCTCCAAAAAAAACCTTATGACCATCGACCCATCTAGTAAACCAGAAGTCTACACCACACATAGAGTGCATACCTCAATCTCACCTGAGATGGTTTATTGGTGATTGCAGGACTCATATGTCTACAATCATGTAAGGGGTTTGGGGGATGTTATTTCTTACTTCTTATGATTTCTACTTAACCATGCATTTTATTCTACTATTCATCAGATCAATTCATTCATTTTAATCTAATGCACAATGAAAATAAATAATCAGTTCATATATCTAACCATTCAATGATAACTACATAATTGATAACACATTAGCACACATTACACACATGTTTTTACCATGTTTCACCCCCTAGGGATACATCCACAAATATCTTCTACTTCTTTATTATTATTCTTCAAAGAGCGATGCACTCATTACATCAGAGTAGTGAGTAGTGAGGCACACCAGGATCACACCAATATCCACATCTTGTGACCTAAACCTCAGTTAATCCTACCTTATCTGAGCAGTACAACTCTCAAAAAAGACTTCCAATCCCAAAAACTTCAAAAAGGTTCTCCAAAATAGACTTGTCGCACTAACTCTTTAAAAAATCGATGATTATTCTCCTCCTATCATCTAACCCATATCCATCATTTATATTAAAAAAATGGGTTAGAAAACCTTACAATCCATCCCCAAAACCCTAACCCCGACTAGGCTAAGTTTGTCCACATTTGCATCAAATTTCTGCAAATCTTACCGCATGCGCTCCTTTTTTTCAAAATGTGGCACGTTCTTCTGCCTCGCTTTTTTCACTGTTATCCAAACCTGCCTTATCCAATAGGCCCCCAATATGAACCTGTGGCTCATCCTGAGCCACGTTAGTATTAGTGCACCTTCTATAGCGCTACCTCAAACGCATGAAACTGCTTTGATAATTCTGACACTTTCTCTTTGGCCTCTGTGCTCTTCCTTTCTAATTTCTCCAATCCATGTGTTGTTATGTGCTATGCCATCACTTCTCTTCTTTATGTGAACACCTTTTCCCATTTTCCCTTTTCTGTTTGGAGCTCGTCGATCATCCGTTCTACTTGTTGCTGAAATGGATCCAAATGAGCTTGTGTTGCTTGTTTTTTCTCCTACAATAACTTTGCGTCTGCATGTAAGTTCTTTGGTTCTTGCGTTGCCTTCATTCCAAGGGATATGTCCATGGTTTTTTGTCTTTTCTTCAAGTCCTAAACCTCCACGTTCAATGTTTCCTCCCTCTTCTCCAACTGTTGGATTTTTTCGTCCTCTTGTAGGCTTGTCCACATCTGTACAGTCCTGTTATATAGTTATACCACTTCTTTAACCTCCTGCGCTATGCTCTCTACGTGAAAAGTAGCCTCTTGTTCCCTTTTCTCTCACACCTCTAGAGGTGTGCTTAGAGTTAACTTATTTTTTAGCTCCGCTAATTCTTTCTTGTACCTCTCCATGGTCTGCGCAATTTGTTGTATCTTCACTTATGTTGTAACCTCATGTTCCTGCACGCAGTCGGGTATACTCATGTATACCTATGTGATATTCTTCTCCAAATTTTCGACACACTGCTTCTCTTCCTCCTTTTCAGCGTGATTTGTTCAGATGTCACTTATAGAATCTCCTTAACTTCGTGGTCAATTTCTGGGTTGGTGGCATCCACCCTAGCTCTAGATTTCACTTCCTGCATGACACTTCCTTGCAGTCCATATAAGGATTTTGTGGTTATTTTTTCCATGACCAACTCCATAAGCTCCACATATTTTTATTGGTCTATGTGTTGTCTATTCATCCATATCCAACATGTCTTGTGTGACTTTGAATCTATCACTGCTCACTACTCATGTATTCACAGTCTCTTCATGCTCCTTTTGTGCTAATGTTTCATGTTCTTTCTCTGTCTACTACATTGTTGGATGATGCGCTATTTTTATTTGTAGTATCTGCAATATGGCGTGTACCTCTACCATTGTTTCCATGATCTCCTCCTTTTTTCCCTTTGCTACACATACTACATCCTCTCCTCTGTATTGGACTTTTTCTACTACTATCTCGACATCGTCCTCTATGATAGTGATTTTTGGAGGATTTTCATGATACTTCATCTTTTTTTTGATTTTGGCCTCATGTGATCCCATTCGCTTCTTATTTTGGGTTGAGGTCTGTGCCTTAGTTTTCATGTTTGTTGTTTCCCCATCTTTTACTTCCCGTGGATGATAAATATCCTTCTCTCCAACTCCTTTGACCTCTGTCCTTGAGACTGTCTCTTTCTTCTTGGGATTTTTGTTGGCTGCGCTACTACCTGAAGCTTAGCCATGCTCTGCAGCCTTCCTATCATTTTCAGTTGAATTGCTTGTCTTTTTCAATGTTCCTGCCTCTGCTGGCTCCTTATGTTTGGCTCCTTTCTTTGTTGTTGGCACTTTCCACTACATGGGCCAATCTTTCACAATCCAATTTACCTCTTCACTTGATGTGAAATATCTCATTTCCAACCACTTCTTCTTTGGGTCCCTTGTGGCCTAGATCCATAAATGATGTCTTGATGCTTTAAAATTTAGAATGCCTTCATTCTCTTGCACCACTTCCACTGAGATCTTCCAGACATTGGTTTTTGTTTGTTTCATATTCTCAAAGAACAATGAGAATATTGTGTTGTTAGCTTGTTGGTTCTTGGGGTCCTTTTCTTGCCACAATGTTTTGTAGTGCATTGCATAAAACTTTCCCTTCCTGTCTAGAAAAGAGGAAAACTTTGGCTCCTGACATCATAAAAATGCGATTAGAATTAGCAACCCGGAGTAATGGATTTTTGTTCCATTATCCTGGGCATTGATGCAGGAGCATCATTGTCGTCATTTAATGAGGCAAGGTGGAAGATGACTGAACATCCAACACAATGCACTTAACTGGTTTGGATTCCAAGGAGGGCGCGTCACTTTAAATTTTAAAATAATTGTAATTAAATATTCCATGAGATCTTGAATCTAGAGCTATTGTATGTGCTCCAAGAGATTGTATTTTCCTTTAATGTTTATAGGATTGTACACATTTTGAGCGTTGACTCATATCTAAAGTGTAATTATTCATTTATTGTAATAATCTTAGTGGTAGGATTATTTAATTGTGATATGAAAGCACTAGAATAGTCTCGAGGGAAGGCTTGAGAAGCCCCCTCATGTATAAATCAATGTAATATATGCCCAAAAGAGGTTGTTGTAGATGTTCAAAGAAGGAGCTGAAAGTTGTTGAGAGCTGCTCAAACCCTTGTAAATATTTGTTGAAGGAATATAGAAGAAGATAATTTCTTTCAAATTTTTTATCTTGCTTGTCTCTGAGTAACTGGGTAAATGTTATCTTATTTATCTCTGCATTTATGTGTGTGTGAATCTAAATGGTTATTTGAATGAATCCTTAATGTTAATTTAAGTTTGAATTGTTTCTCTTCTGAAATATCGGTGTAAGGAGTGCACAGTTCCCACACAAGAAGTGTGAGGGCCGAACCATTACAGGTTTAGAAGCTCTGGAGAGATTGCATTAGTGTATGGAGAACGAGCGCAAGGAGTGTGACTATAATCATAGGAGTATAAAATATTAGAGGGCAGAGTAGTGCAAAGGGTGCATGGGGTCGATGCTTTATTAAGGGTATAAAATCTAGGAGGAGAGATAGCGCAAGGAGTGTGCAGGTGAATTTTATAAGTCCCAAGCTCGGGAGGGAAGTGTAAGGTGTGCATGAGAGTTCAAGTCATCTAAGTGACAAAGCTTGAGGAGGGGTAGCGAGAGTAAGTCCCCAAGA
This sequence comes from Picea glauca, assembly GCA_000966675.3. NCBI lineage: Eukaryota > Viridiplantae > Streptophyta > Pinopsida > Pinales > Pinaceae > Picea > Picea glauca. Next base: position 505,323 of record JZKD02S1899942.1, read on the forward strand.
AAACTAAATCTCTTTGTTAAAAAGTGAGTGGACGAGAGATGTTTGGGAGGTATCAATATCCCTCATAGTCATTGGATCAAGAGAAGGATCACGAATGTTAAAACCCCCAAGTCCTTTGGACTTTACTTCTTTGACAGTTTTTAAGTGTTTGTTGTAAAGGACGAGAAATCCTTGAAGCTCGAAGTCCTGGAGTGAATTTACACCTTAGATCACTGGGAGAAATACGAGTTGTTGGATCCTCGAGTGGTTCGACGATTCATCACTCTGGGAGAAGTTGGTCATTGTTGTTCATAGTGAAGAATTCTCTGAAGCCTTGAATTCCAGAGGAAATCCTAATTGTTGGTTGTCGTGTACACGTGTTTGCAAATTATCTAGTATTCATATATCCATATATATGGAGGATTGTGAATGAAGGTGGATTTGGCATGAAAATTCCCGAAGTCCCGAAGCCTGGAGTAAATCTGGACTATTCTTTGTTGAGTACATGTGGACCATGGATCTCCACTCTTCTCCAATTCAACATTCGACAGTTCAGGAGTTTAGTGGTATTTAGGAGCCAGAAGTCCCAAGGCCTGAAGTTTCGGAGTGGATCATAGTCATTGGATATTGGAGCAATGTAAGTCATCGATTTTAGTTCGTTGTTCAACAATTCATAGGTGTTGCGTGTTGGAGGCATAGAAAGTCCCGAATCTCAGAGTCCCAGAGTTCCTTTTGGTCGTAGATCTTAGCAAGAAATTGGAACGTTGATCCTTTAACTATTTGGGAGTTCGCCAGTTTGACGTTCAAGAGATTTGGAGTGTGTTGTGGGAATATATTTCCAAGCTCGAAGCTCCGGATAAGTGCCTTTTAGTTGCATGCTTGGTTCCAACCCATGGTCATATGCAATTTCCACCGAAGTTAGCGCCTTCAAAATATTAAGCCCTAGGTTTTAGGACCAAGGTCACGTGAAGACTCCGCTAGAGTAAAAATATCCTTGAGAACACAAATTTTCACATAGGAGAAGAAGAAAATACATGTGGTAAAGAATTATAAGGGTTCTGTGGGGATTTGAGAGCCACTTTGGCTCCTGTGTAAATAAATCCTAGACCAGGAGGTGACATGAGCCCCCTAGGAGAGGTGGGGGTTTGCATCATTTGGTATCATATCACAGATAACATTTTGTCTGATACCATCATTTCGTATCAACGAGGGAATAAGCTCTATGAGAAGAAATACTTAGAGTCATGTTGTCGGGAAGACGCAGGGAAAAACTTGTAGTCAATGCAGTTATGGAGGAGGAGATGAGACAACTTGTGCAAGTTTGGATGTTATGGAAACATCACAAAGGAGACAACCAGAGGCTAGTGATTTCAGTGAATATGAAAGTGAATATATAGAAGAAGAAGAAGAAGTTGTAGGAAAGAAAGCAACAGAGGAGAAATTGTTGAGAGTTGTTGTCAAGCTGGGAACCAGAGAAAAGATGGAAGTCTCGATGTATGAAGGTAATTTGAATGTAGAAGAATTTCTTGACCGGATAAGTTCTTTAGACAAGTATTTTGACTATAAGGAGATTGATGATGAGAAGAAAGTAAGGCATGTGGTGACCATATTGAAGGGACATGCAACTTTATGGTGGGACAATTTGAAAGATGACAAAAGGAGAAAAGGTAAGTCCATGATTAAGAGTTGGGATATTAAGAGGAGGCCCACACAGTTGTGAGACAAAGAAATATTCAAGAGGAGCATTCAGATACCACACTCACTCATTGGGAGAAGGAGTTGAAGATGTTGGAGGATTGGTTAAACCATACAAATATAGAGGAAGACTACCAGAGGGATGCAATCATGAAGAATAGAAAAGGAAACCTTCAGGAAGGTAAAAGTCCCGAGGAATAAAAGAAGAAGGAGAAGAAACTAGTGGATAACATAAACAACCTACAACAAAACAATTATCAGGAGAGCAAGAGAAAGTTGTAGCAAAAGAGCCAACCAGAGGATAGTATGGACAAGGAAATTATGGAGTTGAGAGGGTTGGTAGAAAGGTCAGCTAAGAAGACAAGAGAAGACTATGGTGGTAAGATCAATAAATCTTTGCAACATATGATTAGGAGACCAGGATAAAATCTTGGAACAATAGGAGAACGAAGAAAACAACAACAACAGAAAGGAAGAGAAGCAAATGGACAACTCCAAGTCAAAATTTGGGACCCTAGAGGTTCTCAACAACAACAACAACAACAACAACAACAACAGAGACATGAGCTGGAGCTTGTGATTTTTTTCAGCAGAGGAGTATGATGCAGGAGCATCATTGTCATCATTTAATGAGGTAAGGTGGAAGACAACTCAACATCCAATGCAACGCACTTGAATGGTTTGGATTCCAAGGAGGGCATGTCACTTTAAATTTTGAAAGCATTGTAATTAAATATCCGATGAGATCTTGAAGCTAGAGCCATTGTATGTGCTCCATGAGATTGTACTTTCCTTTAATTTTTGTAGGATTGTACAAATGTTGAGCGTCAACTCATATCTAAAATATAACTATTCATTTATTGTAATAATCTTAGTGGTAGGATGCTTTAATTGTGATATGAAAGAACTAGAATAGTCTGGAGGGAAGGATCGATAAGATCCCTCATGTATAAATCAATGTAATCTGTGCCCAAAAGAGGTTGTTGTAGATGTTGAAAGTTGTTGAGAGCTACTGAAACCCTTGTAAATATTTGTTGAAGGAATATAGAAGAAGAGAATTTCTTTCAAATTTTTGAGATTGCTTGTCTCTGAGTAACTAGGTAAATGTTATGTTATTTATCTCTGTGTTTATGTGTGTGTGCATCTAAATGGTTGGTTGAATGAATCCTTAATGTTAATTTAAGTTTCAATTATTTATCTTTTGAAATCTCAGTGCAAGGAGTGCACATTTCCCATGCAAGGAGTGTGGAGGCTGAACCATTACAGGTTTAGAAGTTGATGAGATATTGCATAAGTGTACGTAGAGAAAGCGCAAGGAGTGTGCCTATACTCATAGGAGTATAAAATCTCAGAGGGGAGACCAGTTCAAAGAGTGCACAGGGTCAACACTTTTTTAAGTGTATAAAATCTTAGAGGAGAGATAGCAAAAGAAATGCTTAGGTGACTTTTATAAGTCCCAAGATTAGGAGGGAAGCACAACGTGTGCACCAGAGTTCAATTCATCTAAGTGACAAAGGTCTAGGAGGGATAGTGATAGTAAGTCCCCAAGGAAAATAAATCTCTTTGTTTAAAAGTGAGTGGAAAAGATCTATTTGGGAGGTATCAAGATCCATCATAGTCGTTGGATCAAAAGAAGGAGCTCGAACCTTAAACCCCCAAGTCCTTTGGACTTCACTGCTTCGACAATTTTTAAGTGTTTGTTGTAAAGGAGGAAAAATCCTCGAAGCCCGAATTTCTGGAGTGAATATACATTGTAGATCATTGGTATAAGTACAATCCATTGGATCCCTGAGTGGTTCAATAATTTATCACTCTGGGAGAAGTTGGTCTTTGTTGCGCATAGTGAAGAATTCTCTGAAGTCCCTAATTTTGGAGTAAATCCTGACCATTGGCTTTCAGGTACACGTGTTCGCAAATTATCGAGTATTCAGAAATCCAACTAGTCAGAGAGTTGTGAGTGAAGGTGGATTTGGCATGAAAATTCCTGAAGTCCCGAAGACCAGAGTAAATCTAGACCATTCATTGTTGAGTACACGTGGACCATGGATATTCACCCTTTGCCAATTTGGCATTTGAAAGTTCGGGATTTTAGTGGTGATTAAGAGCCAAAAGTCCCGAAGCCCGGATTTCTAGAGTGGATCACAGCCATTGGTTGTTGGAGGAATGTGAGTATTTTGTTTTAGTTTGACATTCGGTAGTTCAAAAGTGTTGTGTTTTGGAGGTTTAGAAAGTCTCAAAGACCGGAGTCTAGAAGTTCCTTTTGGCCGTATATTTTGGCAAGAAACTAGACCATTGATCCCTGAACTTTTCAATAGTTCGCCAATTTGACTTTCAAGAGATTTGTAGTGTGTTGTGGGAAAATATTCTAAATCCCGAAGCTCTGTATAAGTGCCTTTTATTTGATCTCTTGGTTCTAGCCCACGGTCAAATGCGATTTCTTCCGAAGTTAATGGCTTCAAAATATTAAGCCCCAGGTTTTAGGCCTGAGGTCATGTGAAGACTCCTTTGGAGTAAAAAGACCTTCGCAAACATGAATTTTCACACAAGCGAAGAAGAAAAGGCTTGTGGTAAATAATTCTAAGGGTTTTGTGGGGACTCGAGATCCACTTTGTCTCCTGTGTAAATCGATCCTAGTCTAGGAGGTCGCACAAGCCCACTAGGAGGGGTGGGGGTTTGCATCAGGAATCTCTACAATCTACTAGAAATTGATTTAACAGATATAGTGCCTAGATGAAAACTATTCCCTTTGTGCACTGTGCATCTATTGTTATCACTCCTACTTGGGCTTATTCCTTTCTGCACTTTGTCAACAATTTGGAGGCCATCATTTTTGTAGCAAACTTTGTTTCCTGATCATTAATGTCTTTGATGATTAATCCTCAGGTTCCCCTGTTTGTACCAAACTGTGTTTTTAATTCCTCTACAATATCTTATCCTTGGATTTGTTGTCCAAGTAGTCCTCTGGATTTACTCCACTGGTAGGAAATCCTGTGATCTTTTCTATAAGATCCACATGGATGGGGACTATCCTATCCATCCATAAGATACCTCCATGTGCCCTAGCCAATAATTGTTTCACATAGTCCCACATTTTTACTATGCCTAAAATGTGGTATATCCAATAGATTCATCACACCCGAATTATAAAGACCTGTGACCCACTGCGCAGGCTCCAGAATAGGTTTCCCTAGGGAAACTACCTCCCCCCCCATCACCCAAGTATGTAAATGTGTTGAAACTTCACAAAATAGATGTAGCTATTAAATGACATACACAATTTTCCAAGAAAATATGATAAGAGAGAAGCATAATAGAAAGAATGGAATATTCTCATTAACCAAATGAATGAATGATAATTTACACATGATATACTATGTATAACTCAACTAATGCGCACTGGAGGAGAATCCAATGCACCATAGTGGTGATCTAGAGTGATTTAGACACACACCAGTAGTTATGGGAGTAAACTACCACCTAGTCTAGTCTCTCAGCCAGTTACGGGAGTGAACTGCCACCTAGTCTGAGTTAACTAGTCTTACAGTCTTCAATTAACTGAATGAAAAAGAGTGAAGTGAGGAGGAGTTCAGGGAATCATTAGTAATGCACTATTCTGTTGATAATACCAAGGACAATGTGAATTAGCTGGTGATGATCCCAATGTAGCATCTAGACTCCACTCAACTGATCAAACTAAAGTGTAAACTGAAGAGAATATTCTCCTAGAGGAATATTCTCCMTAAACTACAGGAGACTGAATAATGAATAATAAACATARGGAAAACATTAGGAAAAATAAATCCTAGGTRTGTATGAAGTATCTCCAACAAAGTATACTTCMTGCATGAAGTCAAGAAACTTTGTTTTATCAGTGATATCAYGGTCTGCATACTTGAGCTTCGGTACCTTCCCTAGCATATCTTTTGCTGYGACTACAACACTAGGAAGATGGGGTAATGTGATTTATGTCRTGCTTGGTGCTTTCCTCTTTTGACYTGTGGCTAGTGTTTKCYCTATAGCTTCATATTTGGGTTCTTCTTCTCCTTCTCCCTCCATTTCCTGYTRAATTATGATGTCTTCCACCAAGACTTMRTTTGCACTACATTTATGTTTATTTTTGTCCTTTTCCTCTATTKTTGCAGGGTTTTGGGAACTAGGGTTCATGCYGTCRTTAGGGTTTTCTAYGCTTGGACCCACTTGCACCCGTTCTTTTATTKATTGTTCTTCCTCTACYCTGGTGYGACTGATTGATTCATTCTCATATGTTGTTGTGTCCTCAAGCTACACAAAATKCTYTGGTTCTTCCATTCATTCTTTCTCCTTGCTAGAYTGTCAGGTTACTCTTACRAAACATCTAGGAGCACYGACCTTCRGGGGTGCCATTGAATTATTMTTACACTCAATTGAYTGACTTATCCTCTTTTTTTATCACCGTTTTMTCRCACTCTCAAKTKMTYGGTTTCTMAAAATTCWTTAAGTGCCGAACTAACCCATKTTTTTCCCTTTTTATAAACCCGWTCATTACTGTTATATCTTRTTTTTCACTTTTTTCGGTCATTTGCRCAGTGTCTAATTTTCCTACACACAGTCTTCCAAATTATGTCACATAATTTTCTATGCGATGTCATTCCTGAATCACTTATTCCTCCTAATTAGTGATTTTTTATTTTTCTTCATTTTTTTGTTTTTATCTTCCCTTTTCTTCTTTTAGTTCCTACTATTTACAATATGTACAAATCTACTTGATGCGTTGTAACTATTGAGAGTTAGTAGGTCGATTGTCCCTATACATTTTCAATTGACTACCATTCACCATTCCTTGCACGTCCTTTCCTATTAAGTCGTGTAGTTGTACAACACCTCCATCTGTGACATACTTTATTTGATATGGTCCTAGCCAATGCATCCTAAGCTTCCCTGGGTGATGTAAAAACTTGCAGTCATAGTGTAGAACCAGATCTCCTTCCTTAAACTTCTTCTTCTTGATATTTTTTTCATTCCATGCTTTATCCTTTTCCTTATGTACCTCTTAATGGAAACTTGCCATGATTTTGTCTTCTTCTAACTCCATCAATTGAGCCAATCTTTCCTGTGTTGCGCCATTTTCTATTATCTTTGTGATTTTTGCAATGCATAGACTTGGTATTAAGTAATCTAATGAAACTATTGCCTTCTTTCGATACACCAATCTAAAGGGTTTCTACCCTGTTAGTTTCTTGCAGGTAATTCTATAGGAACAAACTACTTCTAGTACCTTCAAATCCCAATCATCTATGTTTACATTGCAAATATTTATCAAGGCATTCTCCAAAATCTTGTTGAAAGCTTCCACTATTCCATTTTCTCCAGGGTGGTAAGGAGTACTCTTCTGGTGTTAAATTCTTCAAGCATTTCCTCAATTGTATTGTTGATGAAGTGAGTCCCATGATCACTCATAAATATTCTTGGACATCCAAATATTGTCACTACATTCTCAAATAAAAAGAATGCTACAATATCTACATTGCAATCCTTTACTGGTGATTCCTCTGCCCATCCGGTTAATTATTTTGTCACTGTAATAATATACCTGGCTCCTGATCTTCTTGCTGGTGGATTAATTGGACCTACAAAATCTATTTCCCATTTATCGAATAATTGTAAATTAATATGTGGTCTCAGTGGCATCTTATCCCTCTTGGATGGCTTCCCAACTCTTTGACAAACATCACACTTATGACAATATTCCTTTGAATCCTTATGAACTATTGGCCACAATAATCCTCCGTGAAATATATTTTGCACGATAGATTTTCTTGCGTAGTGTCCTCCTATAATTCCTTCATGCCCTTCTGCCAAAATAATAGGTCTTTCATGCTCCATCACACATCTTCTCGAGATGTTATCTGCTCCAAGTTTGTATAAATGACCTGCAATCAACTGATAATCTACAACTCTGGCCACCAAATTTTTCTTCTATGTAGTAGTATATTCTCTTGGTACAAAGAATTTTCTTAAAAACTTCATAATGTCAGCAAAATATTCATCTGAAATTTGTAATGAAAACAATTGTGCATCTGAAAAGTTGTCTTCCAAGTTACTTGGCTCTTCTTCATTTGTTATCCTGGATAGCTGATCTAGTCTTGCATTCAATCTTCCAGGCTTCACCACAACTTCAAAGTCAAATTCCTGAAATAGTAACATCCATCTGCATATACTTCCCCCCAACACTAGCTTATTAACTAAATATCTCATAGTTGAATGATCTATAAACATATTAAAGTGTTTTCCCAACAAGTAATGTATGTATTTATGTAAAGCATACACCATTTCTAATCCTTTTCTTTCTGTAGTGTTGTAGTTATGTTCTAAATCTGACAACTTTCTACTTGCAAATGAAATAGGGTGATCTATATCACCTTCTACTGGTTGGGTTAATACTTCTCCTAATGTTATTATAGATGCATCTACATGCACATGAAATTCTTTATCCCAATATGGAAATACTAAAATCGGTGTAGTAACCATATTCTCCTTTAAAATATCCAAACTTTTCTAGAATTCATCATTCCATTGGTACTTTGTATCCTTCTTCAACAACTTCTCCATTAGTGCAGTGATCTATGCATATCCCCTGATGAATTTTCTGTAATACCCTGTATGGCCCAATGTACTCTTCAACTGACGCACTAACTTTGGTGGTGGTAAGTTAACTATGATAGCAATTTTGGCAAGATCAAGTAGTAGACATTGTTTACACACCAAATGTCCTAACTAAATTCCAAAAGGTTCACTGAAAATACACTTTTTAATATTTAATGAGATATGGCATTGTCTGCATCTATCCAACATCATCCTTAGTACTTCAACATGATATTTCAAAAAACTGAACATTGTCCAATAATCCAAGTAAACCTCCAAAAAATTATGAATAAATTCCTTGAAAGATGCTACTACTACTCTTGAAAAAATGGTTGGTGCATTCTTTAATCCAAATGGCATGATTGTATATTGAAATGAGCCCCACTCCATAGAAAAAGTTTTATTGTGTCTATCTTCTGGCGCAATCCTTATCTGATGATAACCTAAAAATTCATCTGTAAAGGAATAAGCTTCTTGACCCCCTACATTCTCCAAAACGTCATCTGTAAATGGGGTAGGAAAGAATCATTCAATTTTCTGAAATATACACAAATCATGATCCCTCCTTGGTTCTTTCCTTGCACCACCATGGGATTGATCCATTCAGATTCTTCTACAGGTTCTATAATACTAGCTTCTAGCATCTTGTCAATTTATGTCTTCACCTTCTCTTTGTATATTGGATTCAATCTGTACGACCTCTGTTTGATAGGTATTGCTTCTAGCTTCAATGGGATCTTCATCTCTTGTAAATATCCTTCTAACCCCATCATCTATGAGAATGTTAATGGGAATAATTCATTGTACTCGTGCAATAATTATGTGATCCTTTCTACTCTCTGATTATCCCAATAATCTCCAATACTGGTCGTCTTTGGGTTGTCTTCAGTTCCAATATTTACCTTTTTATATTTAATGGTGCAACATAATATTCTAATTCCATCTTAGGACCTTTTAATCCCATTTCACCTTCTACTTATGGGATCTAGATATCGCACGAATTATCTTCTTCAGGTTCTTCTTCTTTTGCGACGTGGTAACAGTGTGGGAATTGTTTGACTGTCAGACTAGCAAGACTTTGAGATGCTGGAATTATTTCAAATTATGGTTCTTCAAATATCCTATCTCTTACCACTTTTAGCATTATATTCATCTCTGGACTTTCATGCTCAAAGGAAAATGTAACTACAAAGTTTTGTTGTATTTCTTCCGAGTTGTCAACTTCTCTGCGTTGTTCTTGTTCTTTGTATCAGTTCTTCATAATGCTTTCTAGTATGTGAATAAAGTGGTTCTTCATAATGATTTCTAGTATGTGAATAAAGTGGTTTGTCCATTCTTCTGGTGGTACTAATCTCCATGGAACCATTCACTCTCTACATGTTCTTGGGGTTGTCTGAATCCTTCGTATTTCTCCTCATATTTATGCTCTTGTCCTACGTCAAATCTGATGCGCAGTAACCTTTTGCACTGGAACCAATTGTTGACATTTTCCTTGTGTGTATCCCACCATATTGTAGGTGTAGCTTTTAAAGAAATATCTAAGGCTGGTAGTATTTTATTTTCCATAACCTCTACCTCATTTTTCATCAGAAATTATTCTAAATCATTCAAACCATAAAAAGTAGGAGGTTCTCTTACCTTTGTTCCAACCCATCTTAGTGCACACATCATTTTGGAAAATATCTTGGTAGATAATTCATGTAATCATTGTTGCAAGTTTTATAGTCATGTGTCAGAGTCTGAATCACAAAAACTAATACTCCTCCAATTGAGCATTCCATCTGCAGTTGAGTTGATATAATCTTCTTCATGCATGGTATTTCTGTATAACTGGTTCACGTCTTCTATCAAGATATTATATGTAGGTTATACATACCTTCCTCCTTCTGAGGGATCTAATGGAACAATAAATATATATTCTCCAGACTCAAATATCATCTTACTTGTCTTAAATTTAATAATAGCATGGTTATCAAAGGCCCAATATAGCCCCAACAGTGTTGGATATGGCGAAGTATTTTCCATTATATCAATGACTTCAAACTCAACCATTGTGCACACACCATATAGATCTACTGGAATCCCCTTCAACCTACCTATTGGCACTACTCCGTGTTGATTTTCAAACTTCAATTGAATAGGTGAATACTCCAATTGTGGTTCTCCCATAGCTTCCCAAGTTTTATTTGGTAGAACATTGACTTCAAATCCTAAATCTAATATATTATCTCCCATATTGAAATCTCCTATATTAGCATTCAACCTAAATTATCTACTAGTTCTTCTCTTCTTTCAGATGTGATTTACCCTTTTTATCCCTTCTTCCCCAAGATTACACTTTTCTAATAAGTTTTGTAGTACTTGTAAGGAATTTTTATCACTCAACAATTTGACACAAGCTTCCAAAAAGTTTCTTGATTTACTTACTTGTTATGAATACTGTTCTTGATTGGTTTGATCAAATAATGAAGGCATGTCATAGACTAGTATCTCATTTACTGGATTCTTTCCTGAAGTGGAAACAATGTTTTCCTTTAATATCTCCTATCTATCTTCCTTAAATATCTCTATCTCTTTGCGCGCATCAAACTTTTGTTCAGGTGTTGTGTTCTTTTTGACCCATTGGTACTAGTCTTGATCCTTATTGGTTGCAACTTCTTCTGTCTTGGATCCTCCTCTAGTCACCATGTTAATATTCTTCTCGTCTTCTTCTTTGTTTTCTACCCCGATCCATTGCATGTTCTGATTAATCTGGTTCCTCTTGTCATGTATCTTTATCAATAGTGTTAGGCAATCCTTTGTTTCATGGTTTGTTGCACGAAAATACACACATGTCGCAGGTGGTTGTGGGAAGTCTCTAGAATAATGCCCTGGTTTCTGACAATTATGACACACTACTGGTCCCTGACCTCCTCTAAAGCCTCTTCCTCCATGAACTCCTCCTATGAAGCCTCCTTTGAAGGCTCCTATGTTGCCCTAATTATCTCCATGTAGTGTGTTATACTGGGGTCCTTGATTGTACTATGGCTTATGATTATTATATTGTTGTGGTGTTGTGCACTTTTGTGCAGGGTTATACTATTGTTTCCCCTGAAACTATTGTGTATTATATTGTGGTTGTGCTGCAAATTGTTTCGCATGATTGTACTGTGGTTGTTGCGTAGTGTTATACTATAGTTCCTATAGGGATTGTCCTATTACATGTTCATCATGAACCCTGTATGTATATGCATTCCTTTCTTTCATCATTTTCAAGGTTCTTCAGTCCTTGTCTTTGTGTCCAACTGAATTACATAAGTTACAAAATGTACTCTTCAGAATTGTCTGATATTTCTACATCAAGGGGAAATGATAGGGATCATGCCCATGTGTTTTGAAAATCTCACACCATGGTCCTCTTGAAGAGAAATGGTTTGGCATATCCACTTCAATATACTGTGAAAATAATGGACACTCATTCTTGTGATGACCTTCTATCCTGCACATTGTAAACCAGGCATCTTCTCTTTTATCCTTTCCTTTGTTCTGATTTAACTAGAATGTTAGGTTCTTCATATCTTTCTTTATCTCTTCCACAGTTTGATATGTATGCTTGAAATGGTTTTCCTCTAGTTGTAAGGCTTCTTGCAGGGCCTCACCCTGAATTTGGAATTTTTGTTGTCTCAAAGGATACTTCAAGTGTGGAAACAAATAATTAACAAACAAATGCCTATGTTGTGTATCAGTAATAGTATATTTAACTTACCTTTTAACCTCTTGAATTTTTGGTCCAATTCCCAGATTTATTCTCCTGATTTCTACTTGATCTCTATCATTTCATTCATAAACCGATCTTCTGAATTTCTCTTTTGAAATTCATTTATTAACTGCCTCTTCACATCTTCTATAGTTTTAGGTGTTCCCGTTGGGTTATTTGTTGAGATACCCATGTACCAATCTAATGTGCAGTCTCAAAAAGTGATTTCCAATTGTGCGACCTTTGTATCCTCGTCTGTAATCTGCTTTGATGTCCATATATTATCACATATGAACACATGTTTTTCTGGGTCATTTGACTCGTCCCCTCGGAACTATGGTAAACTGATGGTTGGATCTTGTCCTACCATTGTGAAATTTTCTAAAATACCACCTCTACATGGTGTAGAAACTTGAATAATACTTATTGAACTTGCACTTCTGCTACTGGACCCACATCCTGAAAAAATTCTTCTACCGCTAATCACTTGTTGGTTAACTTCTTTTTCTTCTTCAGTTATGTTAGTCACACATGGGGTTGTGGGTTCCACACTAATTTAGATATGGAATGGAGATCCTTTTTCTATGCTGGAACTAAGACCATTGGTTTTCCTCTCATATGTGGCACGTAAGATATCATTAATCTACCCCATGGTGTGAAGGTCCTCTACCTCTTCTTCATCGCTATTCAAGCGCTCTCGCTCGACTACTGTCCTATTCTTATTATTCATATTATATTGGTAAGGTTGTCCACTACACATCACACCTGCATTTATTATGATTTCCCTGGTCTTCTAATCATCCATCATGATGGGGTTCATTGCTTCTTCCTTCTGGATACTCTTTAGAGCCTTATCCATTTCTCAGATCTCCCTTAGTGCTTCCCCCAACTCCCCCATGTGCGCAGAGTGATCTAGTTGTCTGATTCCATGGTCATCACACCTTTATCATGTAATAATATATTGATTGACGTATAAAGAGACATAAAATACCTTCCTCTGGGTCCCTTCAAGAAATCCTTCTCTGCAACAGTGTATGACTTCACTGTATCTACTGCAAACTTAGTGATAAACCCCGTAGTAATGCTATCTAACCATAAATCTATTGCGCGCGCGAATTTATTATTAACCCTTTCCAACCACACGATATTTTCAACAGTCCACACTACTGGTATAATATGGTTAGTCCGATGGGCATCCTTCAGTATTAACAATCACTCCTATAATAACTCTGGAAAGAAACAAAAATATGCTTCATGCAAATAAGTAAACACATACCTCTGCAGGTACTAATGCGATGTATACCTAGAACCCTTATTGTATTCCCATGTGAACTCCAACTACTTTGTCTCTAACCATATTTCAATCTCTTTCTTCATAGGATTCCATGACTTGAATATCCATTTCTACCACTGCATATTTCTTCACCAAACCCTTTCTTGGCTCTCCTTCTGAGTTTGTCCTGACAACAGAACCATTTGTTGGACTTATGGGATGACCCGAGTTCTACCTTAATTATCCAACAAAACCCTTATCACCATCATCCCTTCTGGTAAACCAGAACGCTACACCGTGCATAGAGTGCACAACGCAGTCTCGCCCGAGATGGTTTATGGGTGATTGCAGTATGCATATGTCTACAGTCATGGAAGGGGTTTGGGGGATGTTATTTATTAATTATTTTGATTTCTACTTAACCATGCATTTTATTCTACTATTCATCAGATCCATTCATTCATTCATTTTAATCTAATGTGCAATGTAAATAAATCATCCATTCGTATATCTAACCATTCAATGATAACTACGGAATCGATAACACATTAGCACACATTACACACATTGTTTTACCATGGTTCACCCCCCTTGGGGCTACGTCCACAAATATATTCTACTTCTTTATTCTTATTCATCAAAGAGTGTTGCACTTATTACATCAGATTAGTGAGTATTGAGGTGGATCAGGATCACACCAATATCCACAACTTGCAACCTGAAACTCATCTAATTTGACCTCATCTAAGCTCTACATCTCTCAAAATAGACTTCCAATCCCAAAAACTCCAAAAAGGTTCTCCAAAACAGACTTATCGCACTAACTCTCTAACAAATCTTGATTATTCTCCTCCTATCATCTACCCTGTATCCCTTATTTATATTACAAAAATGGGTTACAAACCCTTACAATACATCCCCAAAGCCCTAACCCCAACTAGGTTATGTTTGTCCACATTTGTGCCATATTTCCACAAATGCTTCTACACGCGTTGATTTTCCAACTAGTTGATGATGGTATCATCAGACAAGTATTTACACACAATTCTAAGCATCTAGATGTGTGGAAGTCATCCAAATACTTCTACCTTGATAATTTACTTTAATTACAGAAATTATTAAACTAATGTCATTTTATTAGAGAGTTGAGTTTTATTCAAATAAATACTTTAATTAGCATTAGTGAATTAAATAATAGCCATTGATCTCAAATGAGGTGAGAAGTAATCTCAACTTTCAATCACTTTGGAGATTAGGGTTAGGTCATAACTCAATATTATGAAAGCAAGGAAATAGTGAAGGAGAAGAGACACATGATACATTGATACAAAGAAGAGACATACTTTTCCCCAGAGTATTGGATCATGAAGGATTATGATTCAAGGAGATCTTGGATATGTGGAAAAGGAAATCCATCTAGAGATCAGTTAAGGGAGAAGAAAAAATAAGGAGAGTCACAACTATGTTCCAGTTGATTGAATCCATAGAAGTAGGGTCACACCGTACATAATTTTGTATAGTCTTTGAGTGCGTGTATATGGGTCACAGTGGAGAAAAACACATATGCGGGTTTTCTTAAAGAAATTCACATATATCTTGGGAAGTGTGAAAGTACAAGTATGTATAGGAGCAAAGGATATTTCTAGGGCTTGCAAATACGATCTAAAGTTTTATGTATTTCTCTGTGGGCCATTATCCCAGGTTTGGAAGCCCTTGTAAGTTTTGAAGTTATTTTAATGATAAGGTTATTTGATGGGAAGAATATCTTTGTGTATTGTGGTTGAGATTTTTTTTTCTATTATTGCTTCCACTATCTTTATTTGATTTAAATATTCCAACAAGTGTATGTTGCTTTGTGAGATGCTAATTTGATTTACAACAAGGAAATCCGTAGATAAAAAGATACCTAGGTGCCGAAGTAAGGGGATTACAACATGGTATTAGAGTAGATTCTCTAAGATGAATCCAGATCTCAGATCCATAGTATTTGATAATAGATCTGTCATATCTGCAAGGATATATTAGAAGATCCATAACTAGTAGGAAGAGATCAAAAGTTAGATTTCAGGGAAACAATAATACTCAGGTATAACTAGGGTTTTACAATAGTACGAAGTTGTGCATAGGTCCCAAAAGTAAAAATCACATACATATATGGATTTATTTGGAGACAATCATGTATACATGGGTTGCAATAAGCACA
>JZKD02S1899942.1:552360-580770 GCA_000966675.3 Picea glauca
TTCAACCTTGTGAGCATCAGAAACAAAACTTGCAAACAATCAAGTCTTCAAAAACTAGTGCTTTGATACCAACTTGATCTAAAAATGAAGAAGACTTGAAATACTTGAAATTATTGCAATGTAAATGTTAGGTGTTTAAAGCAAATGAATCCGTTTGCAACACATAGATTAAGGGATTACTCATGCAAAATACACATAGACAACAAAATAATCAATGAACATAAGAACATAAACACAACAATTGATAAAGGAGTTCACCCCTCTCTTGGGCTACATCTCCTAGTCCAGCTTCCAATGGATCATTATTATTAATTGCTCAAAAGTGCTCAAAAACATGTCTTACAATGCTCAAACTGACAAACCGACTTCTCCAATGGCTTCAGAGCATCCAAAAACCCCTATCTGGGCTCTTTCGGCACCTCAATCGGTCGAAAAACGAAGAAGTTAGGCCTCCTGGAAGTCTCCCCCTTCAAGCTTGCTGTCTCTGCATCTACAAAATGCACCCTTGTCAAATGAACCTGGAAAAAACACAATTTAAAGCGTGAAAACCCATCACCGGGCGCAACCTTGCCAATGGTGCAAACCGTAGGATGGTTAAGGGTGCGCTAGCCCCTAACCGCCTAACACCTGGGCGTATGAGAGTCATGTGACCACGCACTATGGCAAATAGGGCCAAACGGGCCAACCGTTCCAACCGCGCACTTAGTTGAGGTCGTATGGGGTTAAGAATATAGCCATGGGCCATACGTTTTCAAACCATATTAAAAAACATGCGCGCACTCTATATATAAAACGTCGGTCATATGTAATACGACGCGCGACCAAGGGCTGGGGCTAAGCCTCGGCCCGGTCGCGGCCCAAACCATTCCAATATGCAAATTTAAATACAATGTATCCCACTTACATATCAAGTAACACACGTTGGCATGTTAGCTGGCCACTCCTTGCCAAGTCGTTCCCCGACCTAGAGGTCACGGGGTCGACTCCTGTTAATAACAAAGTTTTAACCATACATCAAGCGACATGTGGTGCCCAGAGATTGGGCCACGTCAACATACCATTAACCACCAATGGACACGTGTCAAAAAATCATTCGACCACACTTGCCAATCAACATATACCATGTCACCACCTAACACATCATCGTACGATCATACGGCCCTACCACGTCAGACTGTACGGATTGTACGGACTGTACAGTCAGCATTTTTTTTTTGCCTGTTTGACTTTATGAACATATTGCAATATCTCTCGCTCCCGACGTCTATTTGAGACGAAATTAGTTGCGTTGGGTTCGCAACGATGAGGCCTACGCTCTCGTCCGGTTTGAAGCGATTCCGAGCACTTTGAATTTTTGAGCAAAATTTGATCCCCTGATCACTATGTGTCTAGACGTGTGGAAGTTGTCCAAATACATCTACCTTGATACTTTAATTTAATTAAAGGAATTATTAAAGTAAAGTTTTTTTATTAGAGAGTTGAGTTTTATTTCAATAAACGATTTAATTAGCATTAGTGAATTAAATATTAGCCATTGATCTCAAGTGAGGCGAGAAGTAATCTCAACCGTCAATCACTTTGGAGATTAGGGTTAGGTCATAACTCAATATTATAAAAGAAAGGAAAGGGTGAAGGAGAAGAGACACATGCTACATTGATACAAATAAGAGAAAGATTTTTTCTCAAAGTATTGGATAATGAAGGACTGTGATTCAAATAGATCTTGGATAGGTGGAGAAGCACTTCCATCTAAAGATCACGTCAAGGAGAAGGAGGAACAGGGTCAGTCATAAGCAAGTTTTATTTTATTGAAGTTGCAAAAATAGGGTCACATCATACGAAGTTTCGTATAGTATTTAAGTATGTGTACACAATTCTTAGTGGAGACAGGGGATTATATGCGGGTTTGCTTAAGGAAAGTCCCGTAAATCTTGGGAAATGTGATAGTAAAATTTATTACAGTAGTGCAGTAGATTGTTAGTGTTTGTAGGTACTATCTAGAATTTTTTGTATTTATCTGTGGGCCATTATCCTAGGTATGGGAGACTTTGTAAGATTTGAAGTTATTTTAATGATAAGCTTAGTTCATGGGAATAATATCTTTGTGTATTTTGGTTGATATTTCTGGCTTCCAGTATTGCTTCTGTTATATTTACTTGAGTTGAATATTCCAACAATTGTATGTTGTTTTATGAGCTTTTAATTTTGTTTACAGTAAGGAAATCACTATATAAAAAGATACCTAAGTGCCTAATTAAGGGGATTTCAATAGTACTGTGGAAATTAAAACGTCTTTCAAAATAAAAACTATTTTTGTGGCTCCTCCTTGTAAATAAATCCCCCACAATCTTCAAAAACGGAAATTCACTAGCCCGAGAAAATGTTTTCGATGTGAGAATGATGTTGAATCACTTACATATCTCTTTCTAAGTTGTCTCTTCACATTTGTTGTGTCTTTAGAGATTCATTAGAATACAGGGGCACAATGTCGTTGAGAAGGAAAAAATATCAATGTTTCACTTAAAGCATGGATAAAGAATCTCCTCTTCGAATCATTCAAGGCTCTTCCCCTAATTGCATCCTAGGTCATTTGGTTCGCCAAAAATATTTCCCTCTTTAAGGGAGGAAATCCCTCTCACTTGCATAGTTATTTTTCTCGTATGATGATTCTCTCGGCTAATCTCCAATTGTCGAACCATTATTCTCCAAACCACGCAACCGAGACTCACATTGAAAAAGATGTTCCCTGAGAATTTTTCGATGGAGAAGTTCAAGGAAAACCTTCCATGGGAAGGACCATGGGCATAATTTTTACATTGGAGGACTATTCCATCTCATTTTCTGCAAACCTTGGAGAGGCCAAAAATAACTACAGTGAACTAATGGCTCTCAAACTTAGGCTCACACTAGAAAGGGAAAAAAATATCTCATCTAAATGTTTATGGAGACTCTTTACTTACCATCTGCTACTTTTATGGGACAACCAGTCTTCACAATTACACTCTTCAACCTCTTTTTCAGGATATTTAGAGGTCAATTTCACATTTCATTCACACCTTTTTCAATTGTGTGTACTAGAATCAAAATGAAGAAGTAGACAGACTCTCCAAGAATGGTTTGGTGTTGGACAGAGGAAAGTGGAATATATTCAAAAAGACATCAGAAGGATCTTCTAAATTTTTTCACCACCATTGGTGATACTCAAGATTCCTCATCATTGCGGATTGATCCTTTTTTTAAATTGCTTAGATATACTATGTTTAATTTCTATAAACAGATATATGTTTTTGTCTTCCTTTATAGTCTTATTGTCACATGAGTTGTATATAACTGGTTGGTTGTATACAACTATCTTTATCTAATGTTTGTATCTATTTTTTATGGTCATATTCTCTAGTAGTGGTTGGTTGGTCCCTCTAGGCATATTTGAGCTTCATTTTTTATCAGAATTCCCCTAGCATCTACTCATGTAATTTTTTTTATCTTAATAAAATTACTATTTTTTTTCTGGAAAAAAAATGTAACCGTTACATTTATTGGGACAATATGTCGAGTAAATTAAACAAATCCTTGATTTTCGTAGACAAATATTCCTAAACATACAACTTGAAATAACATTCAATTATATGTATTGTCATTCATCACTTGAACTGATATCATTTCTCAAGTTGTGTTAATGCCTCATTTATCCATCACTTGTAGGCGATATTGTACTTTGGTTATTTAACTTAATGTTTTCTTGATCAGCTTGTTTTTTATGTTCCATCTATAAACATAGAAATAAAGTGTAATAAGTATATCTACAATTATATAGTAGAATATACATTATTGTGTAAATAAAAAATCATACAATAGCAGCGAATGCTTCATAAACAATACATATTCTTTCAAATCCATATTGCATGCCATCTCTCAAAATATTTTATGTTGGTTTCACTACATACTTTGTTTCCTAGATGTCTAATATTACATAACAAACCATAGTCAATATAATTAATGTAAAGGATTAGTGTTGTTCCATTAATTATAAAATGAGGGAAGATAAACAACATACCTACTTACAAATTGTTTCATTGAACCTTGATACTTCAACATATACTCGCAACCCATACTTAACCCATTGTTGATCAATTCTTTAGTTAGCTCTTCTTTGTATGTTAGCACCTATCAGAGGGAATCCATGGATGAGTGTAAATTAATTATTTAAATATAAATATCACAACAAATATGAATCTTAAGGATGAAAACATAAGTACTCACAAACTTTGTGATCAACCGTTTTATTCATCGCCATCCTGTCTTATGTGTTGAATGGGTTCCATTTTTTCTTTTCTAAAAAAAATAATTGAAAATTAATATTTCATGTGATAATTAAATTCAATGTACATAAAGAATAAATGAATGATTACATACCTCGTATGCATGTTGTTTTTGGGATGTCTCCTCTTGCGATTCAATTATTCCCATTTCTTTTACGATCTCCTTGTGCACTTTTTTTGAAATTCATGTCAACATGTATTGGTTTTCCACTTGTTTGTCCCTTGAAATTTGCATAATCTTTCTAAAAAAGGAAAAGCACAATAATTTTTTAAATCAACATAAAAGTATATATAGCAAAAAAAAAAAAAAATGGTAAATTTTGGGACATATTATAAAAAAATGTGTTTAATAATTACACTTTTTAAATGATTCTTTTTTCTTATCATAAGTTTTTTCAATTGCAAGTATCATGGGTCTCATTGACCATTTCTCCATAAATGTTTCCTATAGTTTATATATAACTTGAATCTTGAAGTCATTGGGTTGGTTTTTGTATTTAAGTGGAAAGTACATCTTTACATTCTTTCCACTACATCCCTCATAGTTTTGTAAAACAATTCCCCTTCTCGTTAACTTCCATCACCACTCTATATGAACCGAGGACCAAGTCACCATCATTTACATGCTTCATAATTTCATCTTCCTTGGACGACATTCCATTCCCTCGCTATCGATCTCTGCACAACATTAAAAACATGTAAAATCAAGTGTTTAAAACATGTTAGTGATTAATGTTGAGAAATTCATTTTTAGTATAAATTCAAATAAAAACTTCATGTTGATTACCTTTTGATCCACCTAATTCCTATTGCCACAACATTTACATTTATATGTTATTCTATTTTTCACTCAGATTGTGAAAAATATTATCAAGTTTCTTCAAGTTTTTGCTCTACATGACATGCCTTAACCAATACACCTCATTAATTTAAACCTATAGATAATTCATATATTAAAATTTTAATAAAAATTAAAGTGTTGTCCTTGTTCTCTTGTTGGGATGAGCTATCATTGTTTTCCTTGAACTTCTATCGATAATCTTCTATAAAAAAAAAGGTAGGAATCATCATGTATAGAAATTATGAAATATTTTTTACAAAATAAGATTTCTAGGCATATAATAAAATAGTGTGCACCAATGCATTAAACATATATATTCACATTGGTATATGATTAACGTGCTATTACGAAATCAAAAACATTTTTTTATATTCGCAAGATATTTTTTTTGTTTGTTAATTTGTGCGGGACCTGGTGGCTACGCGATTAACCTGTGGCTTGAGAAACTGCGACTCAGGGGCATCTAAGCCGTCAAAATCACCCGGGGATCGCACCCGGCCTGAGCCACACCAACCCTTAACATGGTTGGATTTTTTTGTCCCCGCAGGTTTCGAACCGATGACTTTAACATCACGGAGTGGCTTAACAACACACTCCGTCACCGATTGTCCTACACCTCGGGGACTATATTCGCAAGATATTAATTGGATGAGAAAAGAGTATTTCTATTAATATGTAATCAACATAAGTGAATGAATTACAAACTTCTGTGTCAGCACGGTTCCGAACCGAGAAACTAAGTTCCTTCGAGCTGGGCCTCCACCACTTCAATCCTCCACCAAAGGCAAGCTCATATAAGAGAGATTATGAGGTTCTCAATCAATAACATAAGAGATTGGGGGCTGAGAAATGTGTTCAGACTTAAAGGACAAAGGGATTCAGACTCAATATGAAGTGAATAATTTCTCTAGAGTAACTTTGCTCTCAAAGTTGAATTATTTATCATTTTTTCCATAGCTCGGATTTGGCCCATTTGTAGCCTTCAAGTAGAACTGAAGGGTCTATTTGGAACGTTTCCAGTATATGGAAGGCCAAGGATCATAGATCTCATGACGTGACATGGAAACCCGACACCATTTTTTAATTTTGGGCACAAATCCCGATGTACGCGGGCTGTAGTGGTGCAACCTGTGTATATGCATGCTGTAATATAGGTAGGGCACGTATATGTAGAGAAAACATGTTTTTAGCTCTGGGATTTGCAAAAAAGGACTTCAAGTCTACATAGGGAAATGGAAAAAGGCCCATTGTGCAAGTTTTCCTAGGGTGAGGAAAATATTTCTATAACAAATGCCCCCTAATGTGTGAGGTCAAAGGAGTATCTGTGATGGACGAAATACATTAGAAGACCCAAAATTGGAGTAATGGGGACCCAGATGGAAAGAACTAGTTGATCATTACAATCTGTACTGATTTTTCATACATGGTTGCCAATTTGAATTACAGTGCAAATCCATGTGAAAATATACCAAACAATTTTCCATGGCCATGAATAATCAATACAAAAGTGGCTACATGCTAAAGGCTTTCATAGTCACGAACAAGGCCCAATAAAACTAGTCTCAAAATCAATCTGAAGATATATGTATACAATGGATTACAATCTGATCTCCCATGATCACTGAAGTCACATAGGTATTGGTCCAATGGAAGGTAGCAACAACTCAGGAAAGATGCAACAAGTCCTCTACACAATTGCACCAAAGGTGCAAGTCTACATCGTGTGAATAAAGGAGTTGAGGTCGAACACAATGAGACTTCATTTGATTACCAGTCATTGAGTTATATCGTTAACAAACGTGAGACAACCTATTGATGATTAAAGTAGGTATCAATGCATCGAGTACATTCTTACAAGTGTGAATAAAGGATTCGGGGTCGAACACTTGAAGAATCCATCGATCAAGAGACATTGATGTATTCTCAACTTTCGATGGTGAGAAAACCTTCCACTAATGACTGCAAGCCTCTAGGTATTCATAGGACTCTAGGTCTCGTCTCCAGAATAGATGAGTTGAAGTCGATGGAAGGAGACCCGCTGAAAGGAGAGCATTAAGGCATCTCTCATCATTCAGTGCGAGGTACAAAGAAGGAGCTTGATGATTTGGAGGAAATCGTATGAAGAACATGTTCATGAACCAATGACCATATGCATCTTTCACGTGTGTCAGGTGTAAGCGGTACACTAAAAATACCCTCTGAATAGTAGACAATGAGAAAATCTACTGAAAAAGGAGAGGAAACCACCAATAGGGATAATATAATCCAATACAATGCATGAATCACAATGTGTCAATAGATGTCTTGTTGTCGAACACAAGAAAAACTAGCCAGTCAATGACCAATGATGAAATGTTGACTGTTGGGTTCAAGGTTACCTGCCAATGAGGAAAGTAGGACGAGGGTGCACAATAGAACTACAAATTCATGTAATTTTGAGACAGACTGAGGGTATGGCCGACATGAAAAGTCAAGAGTTCTGAGGAATGGTCGATATAGGTTGATAAACATCCTTTGAACAAGAGCATGAGACATATGGAAGAATCTGGTAACATAGAATCAATGATGAAACTTTGAGATGCGGGAGGCATCAATAAAACTCTCCATAAGGATTGCAAGAATAACAAGTTGGAGGAGTAAACTCTATGTAACGAGCTCATCTTCCTAAGTTCATGATAAACCCAAAATTATGATGACAAGTGGACTGAAAAATTGTGTGCTCTGTTCAAAGGTGACATGACTGTTGCCAATATAAGATAATACTCCCTTCTCGCCCGTCTTTTTTTGTTTTTTCGTATTCAAATGAATTATATGATACAAAGGAGGAAACAAGTGTCGCAAGAAAGAAAAAATAGTTCTCGTAGTGGAACATACCTATGCTCAATGCAAGGAGGTGCATGTGGGAGATGGACACTCGGGGGAATGTTCCCTCCTGGGTATAGGGTGTCAAGTTGTGAAGGATATAAACAAGGCTCTGTTTGGTTGAGGATGCAAACTACTGAGGTAAACAATTTATAACGCAAAGAGAGAACTGGAAATAGGCTCAATATGACAAACAAGGGAATGAGATTCAGTCACAACTTAAATCCAACAAAATGTATTTTTTCATAATATTAGTCTACTTGGTTTGAAAAAGGGATAAACTTGCACCAAATAGACATCCTTTCAAATATAATTTATGAGTGTGAAAGAGGCAAGTTCACTCGGAAATTTTTTCTCTTTTTGAAAACGAGTCGAAAAAGAACTTAACTAAGACTCACGATATTTCAAATCCAATTAATGAGTGTGAAAGAGACAAATTCACTCGGCAATATTTTCACTTTTTAGACAAGTTGAAAAAGATCTTAAATCATAATCGTGAGGGGTTTCTAGGCGGCATGTCATGAGGGAGGCCAAGGCTCCTATGAAGGACTTCTGTGAAAGGTGAGAATCTTATGAATAGTTGACATGAGCTTGGGAAAACCCAAAGCTCTCCAAGTCGAGAAGGATAAAGTGTTAGCAGAGGTTACCTTCTCCACGATATATATAAGAACCTCTCTTACTTGAAAAGGCATATGAGGAGAAATTTGATACCCCACAATACCATCCCAATTAAATGGAAACTCTCCAATACTTGGAGGGAGAGTACTCGAGGAGAGTAAAACTCTCTCTTGTTCAGAAGGTACCTGGCTAAAAATGTTAAGGACATGGTATATAAGGTATAGAACTAGAACTAAAAGAGAGGGATCGACCAAGAATTGCATCAACGTGACCACTTCTTCAACCATTGGTTGAATAGGATGCAAGACAACAAGGTCAAGAGATGCATCATCCCCCAAAATAGGAGTGGTGTCGGTTGCTTGTGGCATTTGAGACCAAGGTTATGGGAAAGACTGGTTCTGAGAAATTGTAGGCCAAGAAGGGTTCTAGTATACACCATGGCCATGTCTGGTAGGATAGTATCCTCCTCCTTACTGATTCATAAAGGGTTCTAAGGGTATCGACACCGAGAAAGTTTCTTGTGAAGAGAAAGAGACATGACAAGGGTTACTCATGTGAGGATATGTGTTACCCCCAGATGAAGGAACTTCGTAAAGGGGGTTTCCCATACTATAAAAATGACTCCCCCGGGATGAAACACTAGAGGACATACAAATTTCCGTAATGGGAAAATAATTCGTAGCAACCAGAATAACGGAAGAAGGATAGGTGGATAGAGTGCAATAAGTATAATGAACAGCCATTTGAGCACTTGCTCCTGGAAAAGTGGATTCGTAGGAAGGAAGATTCCAACCTCCTAATGTAAGAGTTGTTTAAGGGATATGACTCCCACCAAATGAAAAGGGAGAATAAGGAGGCATCATGCCCCTAGACCCAAAACTAGGATTCACAGAGGATGGAAAGTGCAAAGAAATTTCTGGCATACCATGAGAAAAATGATCAAAGACCCAAGGCATTGACTAATTTTCATAATTCTACATACCATTATGAAAAGAGGACAGATTCATCCCCATGAAATGAGTGAAATTCATGGGGGAGGTAGCGATAAATGAGGGAGTCAAAGGACCTCCACTATCCATGATAATGACAACTCAAGGCATGGTATAAAATCCCAAGGTCAACTAAAGATCAAAAAGCACACCAAAAATAATCAAACAAATAATATGCACACAAACAGGATAAAGTGGCTAAAAGGGGCCTCCCTCTCTAAAGCAGGTATGCCTCGCCCAACAGGGGCCTGAGAATCCTCTTCTAAATATCGGAGGTAACATAATCAGTTATAAGGGCCTTTGTGGGCTTAACAACCGGTCGGTCAAATCCCCTCGGAGAGGTAATCCTCCATAAAGGTTGTGTGTTGTCCGACCCTTATCTGATCTAGGGTACCTGCAGAATAACCCCTGAAAGTAACCTATGTGGTACCTAAGTTAATAAGCTAAGAAACCATGGTATAACTGATTCACAGGTGAACATTCATAAGTCAGGTCTACCATATGGGCAGGGTAACAAACCCTGAAACCTTGAAAACACCGCCTCTCACATAGGTAAGGGCACTAGAAAGATCCCCGTATACAAATAGATCCCCAGAAATATATCTGACGCTAAGAAGGTATCAGAGGGATATCCCTTCAACCAACCTCACACTACCTTGTGCTTAACTCCGGTGTAAGAAGAGCCTCCTGATATTACCAATTATACAATGGATTTCTCCACTCCCTTAGTCAGACACATATGTTGATTTAATAGCCTTGGAGAAGTTTACTCACAAAATCCTATTCCAAGGCTCTAAATCCTAAGCTAGTTTGTGCACCCTAGAAAAATAAAATCGTTACTAATCAATTTTAAATTATAGCATTACTTTTAATGGCCTTGCTTACTCAAAAGATGTGGTCGTGAAACTAGTGATGTTATGACTCAACAAGTAAAATAAATGAATATGGAGACAATGCAAAGTACTAACTTCAATTTTCAATAAATGATATGCTTTTCAAAAATGCAATTCTCGATTTAGTTATGCAATTCTAATTAAAAATGAAACCTTTCTTTACATGTATTAATATTAATGATAAAGACTCAAAAGATCAAAATGCCAACAATGTAAAATGCCTAATATTTTTGTATTTTCAATATAATAAAATGAAAATGCAAGGATTGAACAACAACTTGATATAAAGACTCTACTATGTGTAAACAAAGACAAACCAAGTAGGATATCAAGAAGCAAAACACCCAACCCAATATGCAAGGACAATCAAATGAAAAAATATGATGATAAAAGCAACACCCAAAAATTCAACCAAAGACAGGTTTCATGTCATTCCACAGACACTTAACAATCACCACAGAGACCCAAGAAGATTCAGCAATCATCAAAACCGACCCAACAACCATCAAACCCAACAATCAAGCAACAAAGGTTAGTGTATGATATTATTCAAGGGAAAAGCATGTATGTACACAACTTGCAGAAGGACAAGGCACGTATGTATGCGACTGTAAGGAAAAAAACCGCATATATGTGTCAAAACACAACCAGGCTAAGGAGAAGGATAAGAAACTTAGACTCAGAGTGAACAGAGGCTGTCAAGAAATCATACGACAAGAAACTCAATACAAATGAGAGCAATCTAAGGACAAAAGTACTCCAAACCCCAAAAAAGAAGATTTTATCCCCAATATGGTCGCCAATTCTGTTACGAGGAAAATCTCTCTAAGGCTAGGGGTAAACCACAACATATGGAAATGACTGCAGAAATCAACTTTAATCTCAAGTATGCTATATAAAAAAATATGATAGCAAGAAAAGATAAAAATACTACCTCGTCCAGACGTTCGATGAAGTCTACCATTGAGCACTTGACCCAAAGCAATATACCTGCAACTAGTCCTCAACAACCAAGAAACATAAGCATATGGTGATAATAGATAATGTTAGCACATTCGATAGCATAATCCATCAATATTCATAACAAATACGCCCATGGAATAACAATTCAAATATTCGCAAGATATTAATTGGATGAGAAAAGAGTATTTCTATTAAGATGTAATTAGCAGAAGTGAATGAGTTACCAACTTCCATGTCGGCACGGTTCGAAACCAATAAACTAATTTCTTTCCAGTTGGGCCTCCACCACTTCAATCCTCCACCAAAGACAAGCTCATATAAGAGAGACTATGAGGTTCTCAATCAACAAGGGAAGAGCTTGGGGGCTGAACAATGTGTTCAGACTTAAAGGACAAAGGGATGCAGACTCAATGTGAAGTGAATAATTTCTCCAAAGTAACTTTTCTCTCAAAGTTGAATTCTTTATCCTTTTTTCCATAGCTTGGATTTGGCCCATTTGTAGCCTTCAAGTGGAACTAAAGGGTCAATTTGGAACATTTCCAGTATATGGAAGGCCAAGGATCATAGATCTCGTGACGTGACAAGAAAACATGACACCATTTTTTAATTTTGGGCACAAATCCCGATGTACGCAGGCAATAGTGGTGCAACCTGTGTATACACATGTTGTAATATAGGCATGGAATTTATATGTGGAAAAATCATGTTTTTGTCTCTGGGATTTGCAAAAAGGGACTTCAAGTCTACATAGGGAAATGGAAAAAGGCCCTCTGTGCAAGTTTTCCTAGGGTGAGGCAAATCTTGCTATAATAGGAAGATACCACATGAATATGTTTGATGAAAATGGATATCTTCTTTACCCTACCAATTGTAACATGTTATCTTCCAACAACTAACCTAGGTCAATGGTATTACATCATGAATTAGATCTATTTTAAGAAACCCCAACAATATGTGGTTTTTCAAAATGTAAAGGGTTGAAGGAGAACCCTCAACATGTCACATTGTCCATTATATTAATGATCAACTACCCAAATTTGATTGTCTAATACCTCCAATTGCGGTGAATAATCCAATTTGTGATATAGAAAAGACATGTAAGAACACTTCCATATGCTCTTTTTTTAAAATTTGAAAGCCAAAACAACTATGTTTCATTCTAAATTAACTGACACATCTCCTTTTTTTGACTCAATGAAGAGTTCTAATGAGATAAAGTATAATACCAATACCATCGAAAACATCTCTACTAGGAGATCTAAAATGTTTTCTGAGCTAAGAGAAAAAAATTTCCAAGTACACACCAAACTAGAGTCAATTTTTGGAATATAGAAATGACTTCCCTCTTCCTATATGTCTGCAAATTAAATACCAAACCTATTACAATCGTGCTTTGTATGGCACTTGGTCGTCTTCCATTCATCTGCTCGATGTTGGAACTGAATTCTCTTTTTGTAGTAATAGTTATATGATTTCCAAGTCTAAAATAGATGTTACAAATCTTCGGTTCTTTATTAATTCACATGTATCCATTCCTCCCAAACAGTAAGTAGCATGTATGCCATTTTTTGGTCCTCTTTATGGTCAGTATTATTACTTGAATATTGTTAAATAAAAACATAGAATTTCCATGTATAGTATGTTCATGAACGGTTATGCTTCCAGAAACTTTAATAGGAAAAAACTATTATATATCAATGGCCATCCACAAAATCATAGGAACATTTCAAGGTTCATAAATAGATGTAGGTCCTCATTATTTAGTGAAAATTGTTTCTTTTAGGAACACTCCAATGACAAAGAGTTTTGTATGAAAAGGAAAGCATCCAAATTTGTTGTTATGCATGCAATACATAGTTTATCTCCTAGTTACGAGTTGTTAATAAACTATAAATTTCATAGACCATTGGCCCCTCGTAAAAAATTCCATGCATTATATCTACCTTTAGACGTCCCTTCGGGGCGTAAGAAAAAGATGATTGAGTAATTATATTTTGTGGTTTTCAATGGAACTAATGTAAATGTGTTTCTTAATTCAATAATTTTTTTATAAAGTGTTTGGTATAATGTTTGAAAATACTAAATGCATTGTGTTACTAATATGATCAATGTAGTGTCCAATGTTTTTGCAATCAGAACTATGACGATGAGTGACATGTCTACTATATACCATTACACCCCACTACAATGTCAAATCAAGATAATGTTATTAAACGAGCACAACTCAGAGAGGAATCATACCAAGAATGGTTGAATCAACCAGCTATTCAATTCCCACTACGTCCCAAGTCACCAATTAAAAACCTCTATAGTAAAACTAGTTCTTCACATGTTGGTGATGAAGGCAATGATATATAGGTTGGTATGGATGATTTCTTATGGGATACCCAAGCCATGGAGGGAATGTTGTTACATGCATTCCAACAAAATGAACTAGGGAATGACACTGATATCATCAATACCTTCTTTGAAAGCCTAAATATTCTTCCACCACCCCTCTCTTTGGACAGGGGTCAAGGTCTAACCAACTAGGGACAAAACAATTATTGTACAAATTGAAATAAATGTACGGTATGTCAAACGTGTGTTTATCGACACTTTTGAGGTAACTAACCATTAAGTACCCTAGTTTTTTAAGGAATCTTGTCACACAATGTTATAGGATAAATCAGTAAATGTGGACATAAACTAATATCCCTAGATCCACTTGGATCTAGAAAAAAACATGAGAGGACATGGCGCTTTCCTTAAGTTTACAATGATTGATCTAAGTGTCAAAGAAGGAATTGATGACTTACCTTTGAGCTTGCTTCCTTATATCTTTGTTTTTCCCGTTTCACTCCGGTGCTCTTGTGAAACCAAATATGCAATGACACAAACCAACCAAAGTGAGAGCAACTATGATAGATTCAATGAAAACTTAAACATGTGATCAAGGATTCATGTAATAAAATAAGAATAATTTTATGGGAAAGAAACATGCCACTGTATTATATTGAATAAAAGTGGAAGATACAACCGAAATGCCTTGATGTCGCAAGTTCCCTTTTAGTGGTCCTTCATTCCAACATACACATGTACTTGGTCTGATATTTGCATGAAGATGATCTTCAAAATATTGATGGGAAAATGTAGACCTCAAGTATCAACTGAAATAATATTCTTCACACAATCTCCAGCCTATTTTTCCAGCAATCATTTGCTCAACTTTGCTTAAATGTGCTTCACCTTTTCCATAAGAAGCCCTTTATTATATAGGAGAAGCTGAAGTGGTTAAAGGGATGAGGATGATCCCACCAGATCAGATAAGTCAGTAGGATTGTAACCATATAGACGCCACCTCACATTACAGAAGATTCCCCTTCTAGAAACTTCTTGAACCTCTTTCCTCTTTTGGCTTTCAAATGCCGCCACACCCTGCCTATATAGTAGCCTGCGGAAATCTCGTAGGTCAGCTATAGAGAAGCCTGCGGAAATCATGGATTTCCACACTGTACTCTATGAGTAGTCTGCAACGTCCTTCTAAAAAGTAGTCTTGCAAAGGAGGAAAGTAGTCACTTTTCTCAAGAAAAAGATGATTTTGAGGGCCTGATTACATTCTTGTAAATTCATCATCAGTGACCAAAATAATGTGTAATAGAATGCCTCCCAAAGTATGAGTTCGGAACATGTGAAAACTGAAATACTTTGTAAAATACGTGTGTGTGTGGAGAACAAAGAACACACCAATTGGGAACCTGCAAACAAACAAGCATCTGCACAATATGATACCATATCTGAAGTAGGCATTCCCATGTTTAGACTACAAATGATTGAACTCATAAGTGTAAGTCATGGCCACTAATAATACACTGTGGATCCATGTCATCAAAATGTTACATAGCCACTAGGAATACACTGTGGATCTATGTATGATAAAAATTCAGATGCAACCATAGCCACGAGACATACAAAGTTGATCTATGTGTCAATTCCATCGCAACCTGGACCATGAAAGATGAGATCCAGGGTCTTCAATCCCATCATCCATAAGTACAAATCTAGCCATGTGATTATAGGTGTTGGAGTCGAACATGGTTAGAAACTGCTTGATTACCGACCATTAATGAAAACCGTTAACAAGTGCGAGGGAGATTTCCGTTGATGTCAATGATTCCCAAGGTATTGTAGTACAATACCAACAAAGTCATCAATTTTGTTATAGGATAAATCAGTAAATGTGGACATAAACTAAAATCCCTAGATCCACCTAGATCTAGAACAAAACAAGACAAGACATGATGCTTTTCCTAAGTTACAATCATTGATCTAAGTTTCAAAGAAGGAATTGATGACTTACCTTTTTTCTCGCTTCCTTATATCTTTGTTGTTCCCGCTTTGCTCCGATGCTCTTATGAAACCAGATATGCAATGACACAAACCAACCAAAGTGAAAGAAACTATGATAGATTGAATGAAAACTTAAACATGTGATCAAGGAGTCATGTAATAAAATAAGAATAATTTTATGGGAAAGAAACATGCCACTGTATTATATTGAATAAAAGTGGAAGATACAACTGAAATGCCTTGATGTCGCAAGTTCACTTTTAGTGGTCCTTCGTTCCAACACACACATATACTTGTTCCGAGATTTGCATGAAGATTATCTTCAAAATCTTGATGGGAAAATGTATACCTCAAGTATCAACTGAAATAATATTCTTCACACAATCTCTAGCCTATTATTCCAACAATCCTTTGCTCAACTTTTCTTAATTATGCTTCACCTTTTCCATGAGAAGCCCATTATTATATAGGAGAAGCTGAAGTGGTTAAAGGGATTAGGATGATCCCACCAAATCAGAGAAGTCAGTAGGATCATAACCATATGGACGCCACCTCACATTCCAAAAGATTCCCCTTCTAGAAAATTCTTGAACCTCTTTCCTCTTTTGGCTTTCAAATGTTGTTGCACCCTGCCTATACAGAAGCCTCTGGAAATCTCGTAGGTCAGCTATAGAGCAACCTGCAGAAATCATGGATTTATGCACTGTACACCATGAGTAGCCTGCAACGTTCTTCTAAAAAGTAGTCTTGCAAGGGAGGAAAACAATCACTTTTCTCAGGCAAAAGATGATTTTGAGGGCTTGATTACATGCTTGTAAATTCATCATCAAAGTGACCAAAATAATGTATAACACACAATGAAGGAAGAAAATGGTTGATTTTATGCATGCTTAATGAGAATGTACATTTATATTTCCAACTAATTATAGATTACTCAAATATAAGGTACTTCCTAGTGATTATTTCTTGCCCGATAGCCGCACGGAGACAAAGAAAATGTTGAAAAGATCGGGTGTTGAGTACATATCATACAAGACATGTCAAATGATTGTATTCTATATAGAGGAAAATATGCAAACAAAGAGATATGTATAGAATATGGGCATGAAAGGTACTAAAAATAAAAAAAATCAAGGGTAATACACATGGTCCTCCTCATAAGATATTGAGGCACATGTCTATACTTCCAAGGATTCAAAGGATCTTTCATTGTAAAAAATTAAACATGTTGTAGGGGTGACATGCCTCACATAGATGTGAGACAGGAGTTATGAAAATCCAAGTAGATTCAATAGCCCTGAAGCATATAGAGGATACATGGCCTGATAAATAAAAGGATGAAGTACAGAGCCTATTGTTGATCATAGCCATGGATGTAATTAATTTATATTCCCTAAAAAAAAAAACTATTATGTTTGGTCAGTGGTAGTATTCAATAACAATACCCCCCATGATTTTTCATGAAGAATGAGCATCTTATTCTATCTCTTATAGTCCTAGGTAGAATACAAGTGAAGAGAATGGATGTCTTCTTCCAATCATTGATCGAAGGGATACATGTCTATGATGTATCAATACCCATCCCAATGGAAATGTCTTTTACATGGTATGGAATATGTGTGTACACCATGCATGATGATGCATTCAAGCTCAATAATGTACATAATCAACCAAAGAACCGGGTTTTTTCCCATAGAGGGAATAACTAACAACTGACAACATTAACAAAAAATTTAACAACTTAAAGAATGCCTCAAGGAAATTTACAGTCATAGGGAAAAATGGAAAGGAAACATGAGATAACAATATTTAAACAGAAAATGAAATTTCTTTATTAACAATACAAAATTATTATCTTACAATATCACTACATCTCCAGAAAAATATGGCACAATCCTCATCCTTTATTCAATGATTGGGTGCATGTTCTCTATTCCACATTGTGAACCCCAAACCTCGTGTTACCTCTTCCATGTTGTTCTTCTTTAGATACCCCTCTATGTTCCTTCTTCTCTTCCCACTTCCCCATCTTAATTTATTATTTCTTGGAAATCTAATAGTCCCAATTGTTCCACTTCTTCACCCATATCCCAAACATGCATTGAGAGCCCACTGTTATGACAGTTTGCTTCCTCAAAACCGTTTCAAATTCCCTATGCAATTTACTATCGATTCCCACAAATTTCATCCAAGGCATGTGGAGCTACACCCACCACCTTCTATGCAGTATGACCTAAGAAACATGGAGTCATGAAATGATATAACTCATAACACAAACATGATTTGTAGCATTTGATGTGTTGCAACAACATGAGTTTCATCATTTGACGTGTTGCAGCATTAGGAGTTGCAACTTTTGACGTGTTGCAGCAACCATGAGTTATAGCATTGTGGTATTGCAACAACACGAGTTTCAACATTTGATGTGTTGCGACATTAGGAGTTGCAACTTTTGATGTGTTGCAGCAACCAGGAGTTATAACATCATGGTATTGCAACAACATGAGTTGTATAATTTGGCATGTTGTAGAAACCATGAGTTATATCACCAAGGTGTTGTAGTAATAGGAGTTCATCACTTATTTAAACCTACAATATAAATAATTTCAAATGTTTTTGGTTGATGCGGATTGCTTGAGGCAAATGATGCTCCTACATCAGACATCCTTGGTAAAGAAACATGAGATTCATCTCATGCAGATATAATGGTAGATTCTACAGAAGATGAATATACTCATAGGCATGTTGGCTCTTTTTTAGAAACCCACAATTCATCTCTGGGGCCCTTTTTTCTTCACTTAACTAGATATTTGTAATATTCCTTATTTTGGGTCCTCTAATTAACCCTCTTCGCCAATATTTTCTCTAATTCTTTGGCTATTTTAACAGGTATTTGTTTCTTCAATTAAGCTAGGGTAGCTTCTTCTTCATGTTTCGATCCCTCATGAAACTCATACAAGTTGGCCACATTGAATATTGGAGAAATTTCGAAGTATTCCAACAACTCTAACTTATATGCATTATCAAAAAAAATTCTCAAAATTCAACATGGTCCAATTTTCTTGTAATTTATTTTACTATACTTACCTCTATGAAATATTTCTTTCCTCAAAATGTGCCATTACCATCTCTCCTTCTTCAAAAACATTTTTTCTTCTTCGCAAATCTACTCTCTGTTTATATTTTATATTGATTTGTTGTAGGTTTCTCTTAATCTGCTCATGCATTTCATGTATTCTATCTACAAACTCACTTGCATCAATACTCTTTCTGTCCTCTATATTTGGTAAATTAACCAAATAAACTAGTCCTTTTGGTGGCCTACCATAAATAATTTGAAATGGACTCTTTCCCACCAATGTGTTAATAGATTTTTTATAAGCAAATTCATCATGCACCAAGATCAAATCCCATTGTCCTAGATTCTCCCTACTCAAATTCCTTAACAAATTTACAAGACTTTGGTTCACCACCTCTGTCTGCCCATCCATTTAGGGATGATATGCAAAATTATACAACAATTTGAAACACATATTTTTTTTTTTAAATAGTCCAAAAATGCCCAAGAAATCTTGTATCCCTATTAGAAGTGATACTTCCTGTCCATGAAATCTCACAATCTCTCTGGAAAAAAAACAACCACTTTAGTAGCATCATTGGGTTTCTTGCATGGGATGAAATGTGTCATCTTTGAAAATATTTCCACTACAACCATCACAGAATCATGACCGCTATGTGTCCTAGGCAGCCCCAAAACAAAGTCCATACTTATATCTACCCATGGTCTCTTGGGTATCAGTAGTAGTGTGTATAATACAATGTTTTGACTCATTCCTTTGGCGAGTTGGAGAATTCTGCAACACTCAACAAACTACTTAACATCCTTGTTGATGCTTAACCAAAAATATCTTTCCTTCACTAACATTCTGGTTTTATCAATGCCAAAATGTCCATCCAAACCTCCACTATGAATCTCTCTAATAATATTCAACTGCAATGAACCCCATGGAATGCACAAACTTTGGTTCTTAAACAAGAAAACTTCTTGAATATAAAATCCAAATATGGTGTCCTATCAATGTTTTGAGTTTCTTTGCATGCTTTCCAAACCTCTGCAAAATATGTGTCTTTTGAATACAACTCTTTCATACATTCCAAGCGAATACCTTCTATTGAAAAAGTATTCAGCAAAATTATTCTCTAGATTAATGCATATGCAACTTTATTTGACTTTCCAAACTTGTGCTTCAAAACAAACAAGTAAATTTGCGAAAATTCTACCCATTTGGAATGCTTTTGATTCAACTTACCTTGGCTCTTGATGTATTGTATGTTGACGTTGGTAGAATCAAGCAGGTATTTCTCCTTAGGTTTAAGTGTCTAGACATGTGGAATTTGTCCAAAGCCTTCTACCTTGAGACTTTACTTTAATTAGGAATTATTAAAGTTCTTTTAGTGAGTTGAGTTTTATTTAAAGAAATGATTTAATTAGCATTGGTGAATTAAATAATAGTCATTGATCTCAAATGAGGTGAGAAGTAATATCAAATGTTAATCACTTTGGAGATTAGGGTTAGGTCATGAGTCAATCTTATAAAATAAAGGACAGGGTGAAGGAGTAGGAAACTTACATGATACATTGATACATAGTAGATATAAGGACTTTTTCTCAGAGTATTCGATCACGAAGGACTATGATTCAAGGAGATCTTGGATAGGTGGAGAAGGGCTTCCATCTAGAGATCAGTTCAGGAAGAAGAGAGAATAGAGGAAGTTGCAAGTATATTTCAGCAGATTGGAGCCACAACAACATGGTCGTGCTATATGGAGTTTTTTGTACAAGTTTTTAGTGTGTGTACACCTGTTTCAGTTGATATAGGTGTGTATGTGTGGGTTAAAATAAGGAAAGGCGCATACATCTCGGGAAACGTGTGTTGGAGAAATTTCTATTTTCATCACACTAGTTCAGTGGGAGTTACCTGACTAGTTGTAATACCCCAAGGCCGAGCCCCTGCTGGATTGTAATTTTGTTTATAGGATGGTGAGCCGAGTGGTTATAAGCTGAGAGACTTATGTTTTTATTAGGCTGTTGAGCCAGATGCCAAAGACAATGAACCTAGCTTTGTATATGTAAATATGTAGATCATTAATAAAATATAAACATCGTTGTGTGCAGACCGACCATGAAGAAAGAGTGATGGGGGACTAATCTTCCACAAGGTTGGTAAGGGAAAGGGGGATGGAAGGTTGGAAAGAGAGGCTAAGCTTAGGGCCTTAAGTCCTTGAGAATGATAATTTATTATTATTCCAAATATTTGTGAAAGACATGTTTTTATTCTAAGTCTTGGGAGGGGCAACGTGTGCAAAAGGGAACGCATGCAACTCCAAAAATACAAGTGTCAACCTAGGCCCATGCAGTTAAAATATGAAGCATCAGCTATGTTGGGGTTCATTGGTCATTCTTCCCCATCCTCCATATGAAACCATCAGACTTCTCTGGTCGACCTTTGCCCCTCACACACCTCTGGAATCAGTAATTCGTGATTCCAACTGCGCTGGAGTTCGCTTGCCATTCCTGAATCCTATGAATTCCATATGGCCTCTTCATTTTGACCTCGGTATACCCACGCATACCTGAGAAATCACCCAACAGGAGGGAAAACTGACCTGTTTCATCCTTGAACCCAACATATCTTCTCTTGCAGATTCAAGTTTGTACCTGGATTGTTTAGGTCCCTGCCTTTTGTTTTCCTGAGTTGTTTTGACCAATTACCATTTAAATCACTATACTTGCTGGAATTAAGTCGAAAGTGGATGAAGAAGTGGATTGTCATGCCTGTGGTAGAAGAGGCGGGTTTTCAGGCCTATGAGAATCTCTCTCCAGGTGAGAGAGTTTGTTGGGAAGTGGTTTTCTCCCATAGAGAGTCCAACACCAGCTATGGAGCTTTGACAATTCCTGATTTGGCCTGTTGTCGAGACCCTGAGAGGGATGTGAAGTAGTCTATGGACTGTGTGATAGTGAAGGTGTATACTCTTGGGTGGAACAGGCATGTGGGGAATGGGAGTCTATGAGTAGTGGGCGTAAGAAGGCTCCTGGAGAGAATCCTTCCGGTTGCATTCTGCAGTTTTCCTGTAACCTCAGCCTAGTCTAGGATTCCCTTGCCTTGGGTGGATCTTAGTCCCAGCTCAGGGGTGACCCACTAATGAGCGTGATGAGAAGCGTGGTCTACATATGGAAGGTTCGTGGAAGGTCTGCACATAGTTGGTGGTGTTACTCTAGTTGAAAATATA
Source organism: Picea glauca (assembly GCA_000966675.3). Classification (NCBI taxonomy): domain Eukaryota; kingdom Viridiplantae; phylum Streptophyta; class Pinopsida; order Pinales; family Pinaceae; genus Picea; species Picea glauca. The sequence continues at coordinate 574,466 of JZKD02S1899942.1, forward strand.
AGTATTATTAATGTTCTTAATTTTTATGTTATGCATGTATGTGATGCTTGAATGTTATCATGTATTCTATTGTGTATATGAATTATTGTCTATTACATTTGAATCTGTATGGTAGCAGTAACTTTTTTTTATGTGTTTTATTTTGATTAAAATGAATGTTAGATATATCCATGTATGTATGTATTTCTGCATGGTAGAATTGCCTGACCTGTTGATGGTCGAGGATGTTACACTAGTTCTATTTTAGACTTTCTAATTTTAGACCATCACTATTATGAATTCATTCCTAATATAGGATTTCATTGCCTATATGAGTGAATATCACTCACTCATTGAACAAAACATAAGATACATTGATTCTCATTCTTCATATTGTATCTCTCTTCCTTTTCTTGATAATCTTTGTTTGTGTATGTTTTAGCTAAGTCTCCTATGCAGGTTTCCATGAAACACTGATATGGTATCAGATTCGAGCTACTTGGAGAAACAAAGACAAGCCAGAGAAGAGTGAAAGATGATTTGAGTAAACCTAGTTTCCGCCATCGTTGCAGCCTACACCTATCGAAAGGTGCGACAATTGGAACCGTCGCAACCTATACACAGTCAAGGTGCAACACCGTCGCACTGTGTTCTTTATCCGGGGTGCGAAGATTCATTTCTTCACAATCGTCGTACTTTATCCTTCTCTAGGGTGCGATGATTTAACATTGTCACAATGTATCCTTCTCTAGGGTACGAAAATTCATCTTCCCTCTAGAAAATTGGTCTTCTGTAGTAAAATAACCATATATCGAAATCCTCAATCTAGGTCGGGCTGGAATTTTGACCAAAGACATGTAACACAAGTATGCTCATTCTCACCAAAAAATTTCAAAACCCACATCATATTTTAGGAGATATAGTTGTTTTATCATATCTATAACTTCCATAGAACTGTCTGTCATATCTCAGAATCCACGATCTGGGTTTTCAGGATCTTTTTAGAATCAATAGCAGGGATGGAGGCGATGCAACTTATTCAATCAATTATGGTGATAATACTCACACCGTACAACTATTTTGAATGGAATTTGAAGGCCGCATTCCAACTGAAAATAAAAGGATTGTATAATTTGATGATGGCGACAGAAACAAAACCTATATCAACGCTTTAGAAGACCACATGGGAGAACTGTAAGGATGATTCCACATGAATACTTCTTGAGTTAATATCCACTAATATATGGTTTCATATTTCCGCATGCAAGAATCAAAATGAGATCTGGACCACCTTGGAAGGACTCTTTGGAAAGAAAGATGAGATGCAAGGTCATATTCTTGAGGTAGAGTTGAATATCTCAGACCCTAAAAGTTTTGATAATATACAAGGTTTCTTTACTAAATTTAATTATTTGATATTGAGCTTGGGTGAATGTGGTATTTACAAGTCTACACAATAGAAACAACTTGTTCTAACAATCTTGGCCAAGCTAGGATTAGAATACACTGTATATGTCTCCAATTTCCATTCTGGCAAATGTCTTTTGGGAGAAAATTGGAAAATGCCTACGATGGCTCAGTTCATTGAGTCTCTCACACAAGAGTAGATAAAACTCATATATATGGTCCCCATGAAATATCCCAAAGAACATGCACTCACCATGCATTATGGAAAAGGGTCATCCAATAAGAAATCAAAGCAGAAACGAAAGGAGTTATTACATCTAGAGTCAAAGAAGGAGGGATATTCCAAACCCTTCAAGGATTCTTCAGGTTCCAAAGATTCTTCAAATTCCAAAGGGAAGAAGAAGAAGGGAAAGTAGTGCAAATATTGCAATAAACTGAATCATGAATAATCAACATGCACGAAGAAGCAGATCAATCTTATGACATAGGTACTTCAGAAGAATAACCTTGGAGAGTTCATTCCTGAAGGAGCCAAGAAGAAGAAGGAAGAATACCATTTGCCTAATAAGGGTAATCATCATGCTCTGGTTGCAATTGATTCCTCATCTGATTCATGGATTATAGATTCTGGCGCATCCCATCATATGGCAGTTAAAGAGGATTTTTGTACTTCTTTGAGTTCATGCTCTGGACCTCCTATTCTCATGGGGGATGATACTCCAATAGTAGTCGCAGGACAGGGAAGAGTGAAACTCCCTAATGGAACTTTTGAGAATGTTTTACATGTTCCAAACCTTTCTATAAATCTTCTCTCAGTTTATCAGATCACTCAAATAGGTAAAAGGGTTGAATTTACATCAGATTCATTTATTGTACTTGACATGCATGACATTTCCATTATTGCAGTTGGTGAGGTAGATCACAAATCACGGTTGTATAAGTTCACTAAGTTTACTGACTATGACTCCTATTTTCTACTTACACATGCCAATTATAGTAGTAGAGTATGGCATGAGAGATTTGGTCATTTAAACTTTAGGTACATGCAATGAATTTCCAAGCAAGGAATGGTCAAAGGCTTGCCAGAAATTCAATTTTCTGAAGGGGTTTGCGAAGGAAGCCTTCTTGGCAATCATCCTGAAGAGAAGTTTGAAAAGGGGAAGGCAAGGAGAGCCTCATCTTCAATGGATCTTGTTCACAGTGATCTCATGGGTCCATTTCCATATCCTTCCATCAGCAAAGAAAGGTATGTTCTTACATTTATTGATGATTACTCACGCTATACTTAGGTTTACATTCTTAGAAAAAGTTCTAAAGGTTTTGAGCATCTCAAAGACTTCAGAGCTATAGTAGAGACACAAACTAGGAAGAAAATAAAGATCCTTCGTACAGACAATGGGGGCGAGTATATCAACAAAGATGTTCAGAATATTTTTCGTGAACTTGGTATCGAGTTGCAACACATAGTTCCATACACTCCACGGCATAATGGAGTTGCTGAAAGGAATAAAAGGTCTCTCAAGGAGATGACCAATTGCATGTTGCATGCAAGATCACTTCCTTCCAAGCTTTGGGTTGAGGCACTTAACTGTGCTTCTTACATACAGAACAAAGAACTTCACAGATCTATTGAGGATAGGAAACATTTTGAGGCTTGGACAGGTGACAAAATAGATGTCACACACTTCCACATCTTTGGATCTAGAGCATGGGCCCATATTCCTTCTAAAAAGAGGAAATCCTTAGATCCACAAAGCACACCTTGCATATTTGTGGGATATCCAAATGATGTGAAGGGGTATAGATTGATTGATCCCTCTACATATTGAATCATCATTGAGCGCGATGTTCAGTTTGAGGAGATTCCTTTGCATGCACCTCCAGTGCAACATGCAGAGACTCTTGTGCTTCCATCAGTTCCATACATCAGAGATGATGATTCCACACACTCCGATGCTACATATTCAAAAATAGATTTAGAGGATTTTGTACATGCAGATGAGCAGGTAGTACAACCAAATGAGGATCCAATTTTAGATCTTTAGAAAATGCCCAGGTGGGCACAATACACACTTCAGCCAGCAGGAAACCTTGCAAGGGATCCATTGGATTCAAGGAGGACTCAATCTCATCATGTGTATCCTTCTCATGTACTTTCATCTTTTGAACTAGCAATGCCTATGCATTTCTATATGGTTCAATATTTTGATCCATATACCTACAGTGAGGTTGTTGGAAATCCACTATGGGAAGTAGCAATGCAGGAGAAGCATAACTCTGTCCTAGAGAATCAGACTTGGGATACGGTTCCACTTCCACCAGGGAGGAAACTTTTCATATGCAAATGGGTCTATAGGACCAAGAGAGAAACAAATGGTCAGGTGAGAAGGTACAAGGCCAGTTTAGTTTTAAAAGGATTCCAGCATATTCATGGGATAGATTATGATGAGACCTTTTCTCTTATAGCAAAGATGCACTCTATTCGCTTGGCTCTAGCCATTAAAGCAACCAAAGGATGGGAAGTTCACTATATGGATGTGAAGAATTATCTTCTTCATGGTGACCTTTCAGAGGATATCTACATGGAGCAACCATAGGGGTTCATTCAAAACTCATCTTTAGTTTGCAGACTGAAGAAGTCTCTATATTCCCTCAAACAGGCACCTAGAGCATGGTATGCAAAGATGGATTCTTACTTTCTTTCACATGATTTTTTTAGATGTAAATATGATTCCAATTTTTACATGTTGAGGAATATTAACTCTGTGATGATTTTAGTACTCTAAGTTGATGATATTTTGATCATTGGTAGCTATGCTTTAGCCATTTATTTGGTCAAATATATTTTGCATGATAGGTTCTCTATGATGGACATGGATCCACTACATTTATTTCTTGGTCTTGAGATTAGTAAAGATGCTTCCGACATCAAAACTTCTCAGACTAAGAATGTCAAGGATATTCTATATAGATTCCCCATGACAGACTGTAAGTATTCACCTACACCCTTCTTATCTAGGATCTGACTTGAGGATGGTGGGGATATGTTAGAAGAAAAGGACCGCGGAGCAATAAAACAAATGCGGAAACAAAACATAGAAGATACACAATACAAGAGAGACACAGATTTATGTGGTTCACCTAGTGTGGGCTACGTCCACCAGAGAAATTGCCAAGTCCTTCCTTTATTATTATCCAACAAATGAAGGGATACAACCTACAATAAAACCTGTTGTAGCTTCCTCTTCTTTCTCTCATAGTATCCTCTCTTAGAATACAATACTCACCATAATGCATAATTGCAATACATTTCCCTCATAACAGAGGGTTGTGTTCTAGGGAAAAAAACCCTAACATAATTTCTACCATTAGATCTGTGACCTTATAATGAATGGTCTAGATTTACAATGAAATTACAAGATACATTTACAAGGCAATTTTTCCTTCAGGGCCTTCACCCCCAAACCCCCCAGCCGGGGGGATAGACCCCCTGGACCCCACAAAGGGGGTACCCCCCCTCTGCACTCCCCTGCGTAGAAGAGTGTACATACTTATGGGGTGTAAAGTCTTCATGGTGTATAAACACGGCTGAAACCAAGGACCTCTGAATCAGGAACATAATCAAGCTCCACAACCAACAATCTCCCACTTGGAGACTGATATCAATAGCTCCACCACTGTTGTATATGCTGGACTCTGAACCTTCTTGGACCTAACAAGTTTCTCATCTTCATCTTCATTCTTGAAGACAACTGAAACTGAGCAGGAACTCAGTTTCTCTCTATTTACTCCCTTTGTTAACATGTCTGTAGTATTTTGGCTAGAGTGTATCTTTTCCAACTTCAAATGTCCATCTTCCAAGGTGGATCGTATGAAGTGGTACCTCAACTGTATATTCTTAGTCTTTTAATGGAAGGCTGAGTTCTTTGCAAGATGAATTGCACTCTCACTATCACAATACAACCTGCTATTCTCCTGCTTCTTTCCCAATTCGTCCATAAACCTTTGTAACCAAATCATCTCTTTACTAGCCCCTGTAGTAGCAACATACTCTGCCTCTATTGTTGAAAGTGAAACAACATTTTGTAGTTTCTAAATTCAACTTACTTATGTTCCACCTATAGTAAAAACATACCCTGTGGTGCTCCTGCTCCTATCTTTATCACCTGCCATATCTGAATCAACATATCCCTATAGAAAAGTGTCTGAACCTCCAAAACATAATGCATGATTAGCAGTACCTCTCAAATACTTGAGAATCCACTTTATTGCCTCCCAATGTTCTTTAGCTGGATTGTTCATATACCTGCTCACAACTCCCACTGCATGTGCAATATCTGGTCTTGTGAAAACCATTGCATACACCAAGCTACCAACTGTTGATGAATAAGGGACCCTGGACATGTATTCTATCTCCTCCTGTGTCTTGGGACACATTTCCTTAGTTAATTTGAAATGGTTGCCCAAAGGTGTACTAACCGGTTTTGCATTCTACATTCTAAACCTCTCCAACACCTTCTCTATGTACTCACCCTGAGACAATGTCAATTTGCGATTTTTTCTATCTCTTGTTATTCTCATGCCAAACATTTTATTTGCAGGACCCAAATCCTTCATCGCAAATGAATTGGCTAATTTCTTCTTGAGCATATTTATATCCTGCATATTATACCCTGCAACAAGCATGTCATCTACATACAATAGCAAGATAATATAGCTCCCATTTTCTAGCCTTTTAAAATAAACATAGTGATCAGAATGGCATCTATTGTAACCCTGTTCTATCATAAACCTGTCAAACTTCAATACCACTACCTTGGAGCTTGATTTAGGCCATACAATCTCTTCTTCAACCTGCATACCAAATTCTCCTTCCCTTTGACCTCATACCCCTGTGGCTGCTGCATATAAATCTCTTC
>JZKD02S1899943.1:3307-14336 GCA_000966675.3 Picea glauca
TATATTTTCATATTGGTATCCTTACTTCTAATCCAACTTCATGATAACACATGCTTACAATATTTGGTTGATTAGTGCCTTGATTATTTGTAGGGGATATATATATTACAATATAATAGAATATTATAATATTACAACGTAATAGTAATGCCATATTACAATGTAATATGGCATTACCATATTACATTGTAATATGGCATACAATATGGTATACCATATTTCATGTAATTTTTTTTTTTTAAACCTAAAGTCATCATCGCAATATTGACTCAAGTTCGTCAGAAAATTTTTACTATTTTACTACAACTGTCGCTATAGCGACGAAACTTCGTCGCAATTTGCCATGAATATTCGTCACCTATACAACATGTGCATCATAAATTTGGTTTTAAGATATTGCACTCGTCGATATTACCATGGATTTTCATCGACGGACTTTCGTTGCACATTCAATAGTTGCGTCGTAAGTTATTGGCTTGGCATAACTTTTCGTCCCAATTGCGACGAAGTTTCGTCGTAATTGCCACATTTCTTCATTGTTATTATGACGATAGTTCGTCATAATTGCGACGATGCATAGGGTTAACCGATATTGAAGGTGGTGACACGTGGAGAGACAATTTCGTTGATGTTTCCATGCAGACTTGGATCATGGATATAGCGACGAAATTATTTCGACGAAAAAAAATCTCGGCTTTCGTGGAAATTGCGACGAATAAGTGTGGCAATATCAACGAAAAACCGTCACAAATTTGCTCATATGTACTAGTGAAACACTTGCATTTTGTAGCTAAAAATGATTGAATTGCTCTATTACTGATTCACCCCCCCTCTCAGTAATCCAACAATTGGTTTCAGAGCAAGTTCCTTCAGGAAACAGTTTAACCACTGGAAGGAGATCATGGATTATTCTAAGAATGGAGTACCAACGTTTAATGGTCAGAATAGTTTAAAGTATGAGATGTGGAGCAGAAGGACGAAAGTATTTTTACAAGCACAAGGACATTATATTTGGCTATCAATTGTTACATGATATGATATTTCAAAAAGGGCAAAGACTGCAACCAAGAAGGAATTAAAGAAGAATAACAAAATAACAATGGATTTCATCTGGGAAGGATTACCTAATACGATAAGAGAAAGGTTGGTAAATTTTTATCAGCCAAAGAACTTTGGGATAAGTTACGTGACATATATTATTCACCCATCACATATTCAAAAAATGCCAAAGAAGATGTAGATACAGATCAAGAAAAATTATGTTCACCATGTCAAACAGATTTAGAAGATGAAGAGTACATAGTCACGAGAGGTATGTTGTTTTTCTTTAATTGTGAAAAACACAAACATCTTGAAATAGAATGCCATGAAGGAAATGAGACAAAAAAACTAATTGAAAAGGAAGACAATTATGAAGTAGAATTGATTAGTGCTTTAGATGATCTAAGAGAAGAAAACATGTCACTCAAGAAAGAATCGATGAAACAAAAGGAAAGTGTTCACATTTTTTAAGAATCCCAACATGTCATCGAGAACTTAAGAACTCAGCTAGAAGAAGCTAGAAAGATTGAAGAAAATATTGAATATCAAAAGAAGTAATTGGAAGCCAACATAGAAGCACATAAGGAAGAAGAAGAAATGAGAGAAGATATTGACAGATCATCTTAAGGAAAGAACTAATGATCTAAACCAACTTGAGGCAAAGTTTGGTCAATAAGAGAAAGGACTTGAATAAGAAATAATCACATTAAAAATTCAGCTTGAAGAAGTAAAAAGAACAGAAGAAGTCATGAAGTCTCAGATAATGAAGAAAGAAGAAGAGGTTGAGAAGCTTGAAGAAGAATTTGTCACATTGAGAAGTAAAATCGTCAAGCTCAACAAGAACGTTGAAGAGATAGAAACATCTACATCAGTTATAGAGAATGAAGAGAAGCACTCTATGTCACTAGAAAATAAGGATGAAGAAAATAGAAAGAGTTATGCATAAGTACTCAAAGGAAGGAAGCACGGTCAACGAGAATCTAAGAAAACTATTGAAGATACATCTTAAAGAAGACCATCCATGTTCAAGCCACACATAAGCTTCAATCATGATCATGATCATCCAAGGCAAAAATTCAGAAGGACTACGCCACAAAGAAGTTCATTCACTCCCAGGTATGGAATTTTTTTTTATGGTCATTGTTTTTTTTGTACTAACTTTGGACATAAGGTTGTAGATTGCAAGGATTATAAAATAAATATTTATGAAAGAAATGCCTATGTGGCCCCACGTAACATTGAATGTTACAAATGTCATAACTATGGACACATAGCTAGTGGTTGTAGAAGCATGATTGATACTTCCATGAAAGAGAACAGTAATATCAGATGTAAGAAAGTATGGATAAGAAAACACAATGAACATGTGAACAAAGACTAGGTCCTAAAGATTGAAAGATTGACAATAAAACGAGATGAAGAAAATTCTATAGAGAAAAAGAAAGATGCCAGATACAAAAAGGTTTGGAAAACAACTGAAAGAAAAGAAGGACATGTAAATAAGGAATAATTCCAAGATATTGTACTTTCAGGCATTGTAGTGAAAGATGAATCCACAAACAGAAAGAAAGAAGTCAGAATTGAGAGAGATGATGAATATACCAATGAAGATGATGATGAATACACATCAGATCGAGAATATTTCTGAGCCATCCAGCTTAGAGACTCCCAAGTAACATGAATATTAGACAGGGGGAGTCTATGCGATAGCTGTGACAGACCAAAGTACCATCCTTCGAGCAACTTGCAAAGTTTGAATAGACAGATCTAGAGTAGTCAGTTAACATAAGTACAATCAGTTGTAGTAGTCAATACTACATGATAATACAATGATAAATGGGTCAACATTATGGACAGTGTGCAGTAGAGTCTTAAACAATATGGACAAAGATGGATTCTTAAGAACACTTAGTAGGTTTGGATAGATATATGAAAGTGGACGAGAGCATGGATTCATAGATTGGTTCAGAGAGTGGTCAGAAAAGGAAGTGCATACAACAACCTCTACATCAAGGTAACTCAATATAGTATTTTATTAATTGAATTTTATGTTGATGATATTATTTTTGGAATCAATGATGACAGGTTAAGCCAACAATTTGCAGAGGATATGAAAAATGAATTTGAAATGTCATTACTCGGAGAACTATCCTTCTTTCTGGGTCTTCAGATATGTCAAAACAACCAAGGAATTTTTATTTCTCAAACTAAGTATATCAGAAGAAGGATAAAGAGGTTCATAATTGAAGATTTCAAACCAGTTACCACTCCTATGAAAATTAGTTGCAAGTTCAGTAAAGGTGATGATTAAAAGTCTACAGACTAGAGTAATATAGATCAATGATTAGTAGCTTACTATATGTGACAACATCCAGACTAGATGTAATGCAGGCAGTTGGACATGTGTCACGATTTCAAGAAACACCAAAGGAATCACATGTCTTAGCAGTGAAGAGGATTTTTAGATATCTCAAAGGAACAAAAGAGTTTGGATTATGGTATCCAAAAGGAAAGGATCTATCACTCATTTCCTACACAGATGCAGTTTAGAAAGGTTGCATTGATGACCGACGAAGCACTAGTGGAGAAACATTCTACTTGGGTGAGCGTTTAGTATCTTGGGTAAGCAAGAAACAATCATTAATATCTTTATCTACAACCGAAGCAAAGTATATTGCAACAGAAGGATGTTGTACTTAGGTTCTATGGATGAAACAAACTTTGATAGATATACAGGATAAGTATGACGAGCCCATTCCAATCTATTGTGATAATACAAGCACCATCAATATCTCAAAGAACTCGGTGATGCACTCCAAGACGAAGCACATTCCAATCAAGTATCACTTTCTATGGGAACAAGTTGCAGAGAAGAACATCAGTGTTGAATATGTGGGAATAGAAGAACAAGTGGTAGAAATCTTTACAAAACCACTTCCACAGGAATCCTTTGAGTATCTTTGCCAGATACTTGGAGTAATTTCTACTCCAAAATGAATGATTTTTAATGCTTATCTTATATGTCTTAGATTTACACAAGGAAGCACCATAAAGAGGACAATTCAAGTCAGGAGATCGATTTCAGGGAGAGTTCAGTCAGAGGGAGTATCCCCAAGGACAATTCAGTTAGGGGGAGGAGCCCCAGATGGAAAGATACCTTTGCCATTGATGACAAAGGGGGAGAGATTTATCAGATCTAGAGCACAGAGGCATGGTTCCAGGGGGAGCGATGGTCACAAGAAGAGAATGAGTGATATGACTTCAATATTGCATGGCATGACTTTAGTATTGCATCAGGGTGTTGCCATCAATACCAAAGGGGGATATTGTTGATTAATTGGGTTGGTTTTCATTGATGTCAACCCTTGAAGAAAGTCCAGTAGCGAGTTCCAGTAGCACAAAGGTTTGGGTAATGGAGCCAAGTTTGTTTTAAGGATAATGGTATGAGTTTTGATATATTTGTAGGTAAAACTATTCTAAATGGATAGTACATGCCATTCCATTTCTAGTGGTATGTGGAACGTCACATAACTCCTCACAGTTAGAGAGTTATGGCTATGTGAAGTTGGAGAACCCTCATGAGTCATCTAGAAGCCCCAAAAGGTCAAAGTAGTCAAAGTGGTTGCAAAGAATAAATTATTTAAATAATAAAGTGAAGTAATGAGTGTACTATAAGTCAAAGTGGATACAAAAGAAATGATTTAAATAATAAAGTTAATGAAGAAATTACTAAGTGGACAAGTGGTTAGAAGTGGGTTAGCCCTAAAATAAGGAAAGTGGATTAAGATGGTTAGACGGTAATTTAAATAATAAAGTGAAGTGATGAGTGTACTATAAGTCAAAGTGGATACAAAAGAAATTATTTAAATAATAAAGTTAATGGAGAAATTACTAAGTGGACAAGTGGTTAGAAGTGGGTTAGCCCTAAAATAAAGAAAGTGGGTTAAGATGGTTAGAAAGTAACCCCTTGAGAAAGCTACATAAAAGTATAAATAAGAGGCAAGGGTCTCTCATTCAAATCACACTTGTATATTATTGAATATTTATTTTTGTGAAAGGTTATTTGGGCAGGTATTATTGATAGAGAAAAAGTGTGACAAAAAAGTGCAGCAGGAAACTGTGACAGAAAAAGTGCGGCAGAAAAAGTGCTGCGGCAACAAAAGTGCGGAAGAAAAAGTGTTGTGGTAGGAAAAGTGCGGAAGAAAAGTGCGGCAGAAAAATCACAACAGAAAAATTGCGGCAGAAAAATTGCGGTAGAAAAATCACGGCAGCAAAATTGCGGCAATGGTTTTGCGGTAGCAAAACCGCGGCAAAAAAATGCTACAAAAAGAAAAAAAAAGATATGGTTCTCATATGTGTAGTGTTGAATTTATGAATCAAGTTGAGGGTTTGCCTTGTAAATATGTTGGATTCCCTCTTGGGAGTTTATGACTTGTTGTAGAGTTGATTTGAGGTAGATCTACTGAAGTTTAGTATTGGTTCATGTTTGAGGGCTTTTGGTTGAGGTACATGTTGGGTACATGGTTGAGACAAGAAGTTGATGAGTTGGTACATACATGAGGTGTATAGCTAGGCACTTGTTAGTAGTATTGTTGACATATGTTTTATGGATGATGTAGCATACTTGTCTTGGTATATAATTAGAAGAACATATTGATCTTGGTGATGATTATGAGTTGCTGTGATATGATTGGTTGATGCACATCTTGGTGATATTGTGCATATGGTTGAGATTTTTCTTGGTGATTGATCTTGGTGAGTAGATTTGATTTGGTTGATAATGTTGATAAGACATGTTGTTGTGATAGGTTGTTTGGACATTTTATTGTGACATGTTATTTGTACAGTTTTGGTGCATGGTTGATGCACTTGTTTATGGTACAGGTTGATGTATGATACATGTTGGCACAGGTTATTGGTACAGTTTGTTATAGGTTGTTTGGTGCATGTTGATTGGTACATGTTTACAACAATATATCTCACAGTGATAGTGTGACAACATTTTTACAAAAAAAAATATTTGGTCATAAAGTATAAGAAGGGTAGCATAAATAAGTTATCAGAAATGATTTCATGACCACCCACATCCAATATTACAACTTTTGGAACTCTAATGCATGTGGCGCCTTTAACCCATGATGCATATAAAGAGGTCGAATACACAAAATATGAGGAATTCAAGGAGGTGTTTAGAAGCTACATGACCAAATTCATATAGAAGAAGGTGATGGAAAGGATGAATATCATTTCCAGAATGATTTACTCGACAAGCTCGACAAGCTATGTGTTCCTAAAGGTGAATGATTGCAACTTATTTGAGAGGCTCACACCTCAAAGGTTGGAGGACATTTTGGTGTTGGGAAGAAAGTTTCGAACTTACAAAGGTACATGTAATGGCCCAAAATATAAGAATATGTAGCACAATATGTTAGAGGATGCATACTTTGTTGTACCAACAAGCCTGATAATAGGAAGTAAGGTTTATACCATCCCTTACCTGTACCCACTTGACCTTGGGAAAGTATTTCCATGGATTTTTTGGGAGGTTTACCAACAACCAAGAAGGGACAGGACTATGTATTTGTGGTAGTTGATAGGTTGATCAAAATGTGCATTATCATGCCTTGTAAAAAGACCATCAATGGAAAAGAAACAACAAACAAGTTATTTGATTAGGTCTGGGTGCACTTTGGGATACCAAAGAGCATAATCTCAGACATGGATACCAAATTTCTCAGTGCATTTTGGACTACAGTGTGGGAGAATATGGGCACCTAAAGATGTCCTAAAATATAACCTCTATGCATCATCCAAAGGTAGGTGCTGGCACGCGTGTTTTACTTGTTTCCTACATAGGTTCTTACCTTCTGTTTTCAATACCCGTTCTCCAGAGATGCAACCCCTGCAAAGGGACAACAATCGTAACAAAAGGAATGAAAATTGTTCTATTCAAATGAACAACACTACTTACAAAAGGAACAACAATCATAACAAGGGAACATCAGTTGTTCCATTCAAATGAACAACGCTACCTGCAAAAGGAACAACAATCGTGACAAGGGAATGACAATCGTTATATTAGGCCGAACTAATGTTGTATTAATTGAGTTGTAGTACTTGCCCAACTATTTAATTTGTCAATATGAGGATCGTAAACTTATGAAGCACACACAAAGTATATGCAGGACTGAAGTGGGACTAATCTAATCTAATGTTTAAATTACAACTGAAATTGAATCATAAATCTAATGCAGGAAATTGAAACACACAACTTGGAATTGAAATCAATCTAGGAATGGGAAATTGCGTAAATGAAATTAATCTAGGAATGATGAAATACATGAAAGAAAATAAAATACAACATGTGAAGAGTTGAATGACACACCAACATATGTTATCTCACTCCAATGAAGCAATCTTACATTACAATAATCAAATCAATCTTCATAACAAAATAATGAAATCATGAAAACCAAAACCATGAATCAAAGCTAAGAATCCCTTTCTCTTTCAAATCCCAATGAATACCATTAATGACTACTCTCATTCCATACTCTAATTGAATCCTCATGAAGAGAGATCATTCTCTTTTATACATGAGAGCCTTGACAATAAGATAACCATCTCATAATTACAGATCCACTATTTTCTCAACCTATTTTTCATTATTACAAAATATAATCCCTTCAAATCTTCACACATATCTCTCATATATCTTGGATAAGATATTCCAACCAAATCTCCATGATCTTCTCCTTGGAACGGGCTTGAATTATCTCCTCAAATCTTGAAATGGCGGAGGAAATATTAAAGAAGTCCTTTTGAATTAATCCTTCACATATTCCTACACATTACAAAGCTCACACATTTTTGAGATATATATGAAAACATGTTGATTTTCTAATATTTAATCACAAATTCCCTTTTAATACTAAAATGAATAAAGTGGAAAATAATAAGGTGAAACCCAAATGTATTTATGAAAATGATATCATGAAAGGTTAATGGGGCGATGAAATGTAAAGAATGATGAAGGGAAAGGTGGATGAAAACAAGACATTTTTGAGCCCCAACATACCACCCAACTTAACTTGTTGCATGCCCTCATGCAACCATGCATGGGTCTTATCAAGAAATTTTGGCATCTGAATGTTGGCTTTGAGTGATTATAATGAATGTTTCTAGGATGGGATTTACATGAGTAACAACCAACATTTTCTTATGGTTGGTTCTTATGTGACAACCATGAATATAAAGAATGTTGGTTCTTGTGTTAACAACATTCATTTCATTTATTTGTTCTCTTGATGTTATGATAATAATTTGCCCATATTCTTACCGGAAAATATATGCTATCAATGTGCATAAGGAAACATCACTGAGTGTAAGAAAGCCCTTTTTTGTATATTTTTGAATCATGCCAATATGTATATCAGTGTTTATAAAGCAAAGCGCAATAGAGTATCGTTGGAAAAGAAGTGTTCATAAATGGTAAATGAGACGAAAAATGGAATGATGGTAGTGGAAAAATGGAGTGATGATAGTGAATAAAGTCCCCAACCCCCCAAATGAACTGGTTGCATGTCCTCATGCAATGTGGCATAAGTCATAGAAGTGAAAAGGAAAGGGAACTTGGTGAGGGAATTTTCCAAATTGTTCATTGCTAGCAGTTGAAGAATTACATGATTAAAGTTTAGAAAATAACATACCTCCACTTACCCAAAATGTTGATGAACTACGCAATAGGAATATGGTTGATGCGGCTGCCAGAGCATAGAATCTTTCACTGCTGTAGGATCATATGAAATGTGTCTGTTGTTTTATATGTGACTGTCATGACTGCTGGATCAGAGAATGTGAAGTGGAGGAATCTGAACTGCTGCTCGATGAATCATGGAACAGATGAAGTTTAAAGTGGAACCGTGGTACTCTCATATAGCTGAAAAATACTGCTACAACTGCTGATGGAGTCATGAAAAAGTGTATAGTCTTCACTTGATACAACCCGATGGTACAATTATAATCATGAAAATGGATGTTTCGATGTCAAGCATGAAGAGAAGTCATTGGATTACCGACCATTGATGAATGCCATTAACCAATGTGAGGCAACTCATCATTGATGTCAATGAGTGCCAAGGTACCCGAGTACATCTTGCAAAGTGCGAATGGATGTGTTGATGTCGAACCACTTGCAAGATCTGACAATCAAGGGGCATTGATGTATTCCCATGATTATCAGCGAGAGAACTTACCATTAAGGCATGCAAGCCTCTAGGTACTCAAATAGACTCTAGTCGATATCCTAGATAAGGTGTTGAGGTCGATGGGGAAATACTTGTTGAAAGGTGGGCCTTAAGGAATCCCACATCAGTCAATGCGAGTTTTGATAAAAATATTGGTAGGACTATAGGAAAGATCTCAGTAGCAACAATGTTTATGGCATGGCAATGTAGTCATGGAAAGGGTGTTGGATAGTTTTATTGACAAGGCAAAATGAGTGGGAAAAGATAAAGAGATGTATGCGACTCAGAAAGATAGGCGTGTGCGAAGTCATGAAGGATAAGGAAATGGAAGATGGGCTTCAACAAAGGGATGACAAATTTGCGTTGAAGGAGAGATGGGAAGAAATAATTCATGATGCAAAATGGTTTTATGAATGGTTGTTGTGTAACATCAAACGCCATGATGTGTAGAACGAAAATCAGCTCCTTCAGTAGTCCATAAAGCATGTTATTTTTTTTTCATAAGTTTTGTGATTCTTGCAAATCACCTCTGGAAGAAATTTGATTGTCTTTGAACCTGAAAGTGTTAGCACCAATCTGCAGAAAATAGTGTGAGAATATCGAAAACATAAAGTGCAAAAATTAATACTAATGCTGTCAACCAAATTAAAATAATGAAATGTGTTTTTACTTGTTGGTGATAGCGCATTTTTGACAATCCTCTTCGTGAACACCTGGTGAAGTGTCTTCACAATAATTTTAGCATAACAATATAAAAACATGATTCTAATGATGTTTTCAGGAAATGTGAAAATCTATTTGCAAATTTTTATTTTTAGAATATTTGATTTGTTTTCAAAAAAAAAAAAAAATTATTCGCAGTATCACTTGTATGCAATTGTATAGGTATCCAAATGTGCTCTTTGTGGACGCTTGCACTTAAAGAGTTTATGAAAACACTTTTATCATCACGATCTGAGTAGATACCACTACCTGTTCAACCACATACAACACGAAGTAAAACCAGAACTAAAATAAATAACAAGAACTTCTTTATCCATACATTTTTCATTTTCATAATAATTTTTCTTTGTATGGTTTTATTTATTTATCTATTTTTTATTGTTTTTCTTAATAAAACAAATAAAATGTTTTTTATGGTTTCATAGTTTTTATTTTATTTTTGTTTTACATATCAAAGGAAAATGAAAAAAAATAGAAATGATACTAACTGAAAAAATGGAAAACAAAGCATCAAAATTAAAAATGCGTAACTAACATATCATTGCCAAATCATTAAATCGCTGAAAAACATGGCATAAAGAGTGGTGTGGATGGGGTTTGACCCCATAACCTCCACCCATAAAATCGGATTTATTATGCCCACTTCTTATTACTGTGATATTGCATTCAATTTTATTTATTTATTATTATTGTTTTTGTTGCATGCTGCTACAACAAACTTCAGAGACAATTTTCTCACAAGCTATATATTAGATTCGGCTAGAATTTTGTGGGTAGGTTCCTATGGTCCCAATACTTCTGCACGCCAAAAATCAAAGCCAACCGATGCACAGATCTCGAGATATAAGAGAAATGGTTGGAAGTGATGATGTTGCTTTTCTCGAAAATCGTGTACTGGGTTTGGATGAAATTTTGTGGGAAGGTTTCTATGGTCCCAATACTTCTACACACCAAAACTCAGAGCCATCTGATGCATGGATACTGAGATATCAGAGAAATGGATGAAGGTGACTATATTG
>JZKD02S1899943.1:15455-36399 GCA_000966675.3 Picea glauca
TATTAGCATTTGAGACAAATCAAATTGAATCAAATTCTTTAGCAAATGGAGACAAATTAATTTTGAAAATTGAAGACAAAAATTGATTTAAACACATTTTTTTTTCAAATCTTCAACAATACCAAACCATTCCTCAAAACATCTCATAGTCATTCCTTTGATTTCTACTTTTTGATCTTCCAGATCACAACAACACGCAGGAAGAGAGCATACTTATTTGAGAGAATACTTATTCTAACAAATAAAAAAATTAAAAATAAAATCCTACCTACACTACGCTAATTAAAAATGAGAGATTAGTTACGTGTAGTCAAATAGCCAATGTAGCCATGCACGCAATAGTAATAAGAATATGTTGTCTTTCAATTTCATAAATGAGAATCAGAAATATGTATGAACGTGTGAAATTAGCGGTTGAAACTGTAAATTAAGAAAATAGAAAGAAAAACTAAATGAATTTAACCTATTACTCACTTGAAACCATTGTTTGATTAGGCTTTCGTAGGCATGTTGTTCCTCGCTCAGATCATGTTGTAACTCCTCTTCATCTTCCTCGATATTCTTTTCAATCAATTTTTCATCATCGGATGCATAAGAGTCTTTAGATGTTGGATCTTGAATTGTTTCTGGAGGAGTATTTGAATCTTTGATCCTTGTCAAGATCTCCTCTTCCAAGGAAGAGGAAATCCCGATATCTGCCAGGATCTGAGTGAGTAGTTCCAAGATGAAATTCATTGTTAAACCATGTTAAAAAAAGGATTCTTACAACACCCAAATCAAAATGAAAAACTTAAAAAACACTCTTGCTAAAACATAAAAAAATTACTCTTCACAGTTGCGGAAATTAAACGCTCTTGATAGTTGGTAGGGACATTGAGGAATCTACACTGAAGCATCTCTATGACCCTTAGAACCAACACTTGTAGATCACAATTGCAAAAATTAAACACTCTTGCATAAATTGAAATTTGTAGAAATTGAAACTACTTTTACCTAGTTGGTAGGGAGGACATGAGGAGTCTCCTCTCATGAGCTTCTATGACCCCTTACCAACACATCTAGAACACACTTGCATGAATTAAACACTCTTACATCAATTGAAATTTGCAGAAATTGAAACTAATTTTACCTAGTTGGTAGAGAGAACATGAGGAGTCTCCTCTCACGAGCTTCTATGACCCCTTACCAACACGTCTAGATCACACTTGCATGAATTAAACACTCTTGTATAAATTGAAATTTGTAGAAATTGAAACTACTTCTACCTAGCTGGTAGGGAGGAGTCTCCTCTCACGAGCTTCTATGACCCCTTGCCAACACGTCTAGATCACACTTGCATGAATGAAAAAGAAAATAATACCTCAATATATCGTGCTTCCCTAACAACAACGCCAAAATGTTGGGCTCTAAATATGTCCTAAAATATAACCTCTATGCATCATCCAAAGGTAGGCGCTGGCACAAGCGTTCTACTTGTTGCCTATGTGGGTTCTCACCTTCCGTTTTCAATACCCGTTCTCTAGAGATGCAACCCCTACAAAGGGACACCAATCATAAAAAAAGGAATGACAATTGTTCTGTTCAAATGAACAACACTACTTACAAAAGGAACACCAATCGTAACAAGGGAACAACAATTGTTCCATTCAAATGAACAACACTACCTACAAAAGGAACAACAATCGTGACAAGGGAACGACAGTCATTATATTGGGCCAAACTAATGTTGTATTAATTGAGTTGTAGTACTTTCCCAACTATTTAATTTGTCAATCTGAGGATCGTAAACTTACAAAGCACAAGCAAAGTATATGTAGGACTGAAGTGGGACTAATCTAATCTAATTTTTAAACTACAACTGAAATTGAATCATTAATCTAATGCAGGAAATTGAAACACGACTTGGAATTGAAATTAATCTAGGAATGGGAAATTGCGTAAATGAAATTAATCTAGGAATGACGAACTACATGAAGGAAAAGCAAATAAAACATGTGAAGAGTTGAATGAGACAACAACATATTTGAGATCACGTCAATGAAGCAATCTTACATTACAATAATCAAATCAATCTTCATAACAAAATAATGAAATCATGAAAACCAAAACCATGAATCAAAGCTAAGAATCCATTTCTCTTTCAAATCCTAATGACTACCATTAATGACTACTCTCATTCCATACTCTAATTGAATCCTCATGAAGAGAGAGAACTCTCTTTTATACATGAGAGCTTTGAAGATAAGATAACCATCTCATAATTACAGATCCACTATTCTCTCAACCTATTTTCCATTATTACAAAATATAATCCCTTCAAATCTTCACACATATGTCTCATATATCTTGGATAAGATATTCCAACCAAATATCCATGATATTCTCCTTGGAATGGGCTTGAATTAACTCCTCAAATCTTGAAATGGTGGAGTAAATATTAGAGAAGTCCTTTTGAATTAATCCTTCACATATTCCTACACATTACAAAGCTCACACATTTTTGAGATATATATGAAAACATGTTGATTTTCTAATATTTAATAACAAATTCCCTTTTAATACTAAAATGAATAAAGTGGAAAATAATAAGGTGAAACCCAAATGTATTTATGAAAATGATATCATGAAAGGTTAATGGGGCGATGAAATGTGAAGAATGATGAAGGGAAAGGTGGATGAAAATAGGACATTTATGAGCCCCAACATCATGCCTTGTAAAAAGACCATCAATGGACAAGAAGCAACAAACAAGTTCTTTGAATAGGTCTGGGTGCACTTTGGGATACCAAAGAGCATTATCTCAGACATGGATACCAAATTTCTCAGTGCATTTTGGACTATAGTGTGAGAGAATATGAGCACTAAGTTGAAGAGGTCTAGAACATTCCATCCATAGAAATATGGACAGACAAAAGTACTCAACAAGACTTTGGTGCAACTTTTGAGGGGTTACAATTAGAATCATTCAAAAACCTAGGATGAAAATATGATCTATATACAACACTCTTATAACAAAGTAGTCCACACTTCTACTAGTAAGTCACCTTTTGAAACTTGCTTTGGATATTTTCAACTTTCACCCTTATATGTTGTATATGGACATCAAGGAGGAGTGGGGTAGGAACTCATAGAAGATGTGTTAAAAGAATAAAAATTTGTTGAGAATATCAAGATGATCCATTTGCAAGTACAAGAGACACTGAAGAACTCATAGGGAGAAGGTAGAGGAAACATTTCCTCACCTCATTCAGTAAATATTTTGGGGACCAAAATCCTTCCTAAATGGGGAGGTATTATCTATATTAGATAATTATATTATTTTTCATCTATCTTAATGCTTTTAGAGTGGAAAAAATTGGAGGAATCATGTTGTAGGGTCATTTTAGTGGTAGGTCCCAATTTTTAAATCATGGATCAGAACATTCTAGATCCATTTTGAGGCATACAAAACATTTTTTGGGGTTATGGTGTCCAAACATATGCATAACCCCTTGACAATGTTCTACACTCTGATACCTTTCCAACGGTACAAACTACCCATCAATCAGAGTTTGTATGCAAAATTTATGCCTCCTGTAAGTTGACCTATTTTGTTGACCACCATGGTATGGGAGGATACCACGTCAACCCCCATTACTCATGCATATGGAGATATCCATGTGAATAATTTTAAGAAGATTCTATAAGGTTCAAAACCCTACCAAAATTGAGGGTCAAGGAAGTAAAGAACTACTCCTAGATGGCTATTGGGATATGTTAAATATTGGGCCACTAAGACGACAAGGGGTTGCATTCTATGTTATTGTATTTTGTTCCATAGCAGAGTAGAACAATTGGGAGTGATAAATTAGAGATCATAATAGAGGGGGTCAATGTTCTATAGCATCCTAACATGCCACAGGTTTCAAGTAACTATATAGAGAGTGCCTTCTCCTTTGTACTTGCATTATTTCCATAACAAAGAAAAGAGAGCAGAGCAACCTCACCCTTTCGTTGGGTTTTCTTCCATAAGGGTTTCCCATAGAAAATATTTGTGCTATATTGTGGATGGTGTGTGATTGTATTATGCTATTCTTTGTTTTCCACATTTTATCTATTTCATGCATAAGCATAAACTCAGTAACTAAGTATTCTGGAATATAAAGGAATTTAACCCTCATAGTGTAGATTTTATTCTTATTTATCAGATTTGTTGTGATGAACTATTCTAGTGGAATATCCATGAAAGTTTACAGATCAAAGTAATACATATAGTTCGCATTTTATTTCTATGAATTATTGTTTCAGAGTGTTGTAGTCGAGTATTGTATTTTGTTGATTCCTATTGAAGGAGGGCCCACTTCAAGAGGTACAAGGCCATATTTTTTGTAGATAACTTTGTTCATACTTTTGTTTCAATTGACTGTGTATCAAGCTTCTCTTTATAATATTTTTTTTTCACATTGGCCTATTTTCACTACTATTAGATTAGTTTACAACTTTGTTTATATGTATTGAATAGAGTTATTTTTAAGTTTGATTATGTAAGGAAATGATTGTATAATTGAGTTTCACAAACAAATCATACATGGAACAATTTGTATCCCAATGTAAAGTGGGGCCACTAGTCAAACCAAATATAATCAGAGTAATTTCCTATAAGTTCATTTTTTCATTTCTATAATTTAGTCTTTATTTGAATGAGATAAGTTGTCTTTATGATTAGGAATATTATAAGGAACCATTAAATATTTAGATCCTTAGTTCTGTGTATATAACACTGGTTTTTTATAAGTTCATAAATGAATCCCATGATTAATAATAAAATGAATCCATGAAGTAGTTCCTTTTAAAAGTTACATATTTTAGAGTTGTCATTTTTGGTGTCATTATTGGGGAAACACTAATGAGTTAAGGATCTATGGTTGATACTGATTTAGGAACCTTCTAGTATTAATTTTTAATGCATATAGGAATGAATGCAGGGGAATAGAGATGGTAAGACGAGAGGTAAGAACTTTCACATTCACTATAGATATTTTGTAGTGAGTCTCCATTCCTCTAAATTCAAAGTCATTATAGTTTAGGATGCATGAATAGTGAAAGATATTCAAGAGGACATTTTCAAGGTATAGTGAAAGCCACCCAAGAAATTAACACACTGGAAGGAAGAGGGGGAAGAAGAGGAAGTACTTACAAAAGTGAAAAAAAAACTCCTATTGAGGAGGTAGCATCAAATATTGAAGCAAATTCTATAGCCTATACTAATTTAAATACTCCTGAAATTCCTAGTCATAAACATGAACCTTATATTGATTCATCTACCTCAAAATAATCTATAGTCTTTGGGGGACCTGTGAAATTTTAGAAAAATACCTTGTATTTTATGGCTGAAAAGGAAGGAGAAGTATCTATTCCACAAAACCCTATCACATTTTAATTTCCCATTCAAGATACAGAGGGTACAACCCAAATGAGAAACATTCCACTTGCTTCTTTACCCCATTTCGATGGGACAAATAGTGAGGATCTAGACACATTTATTTTTGAGTTTGATGCCTTATGCCATAGTTATGATTAATCATCCGATGCCTAAAAGCTAAAATTGTTTCCAACCACCCTAAAAGATTCAACTTTACATTGGTTCATGGGGTTGAGTGGAAATTATATACAAAATTGGGAAGGTATGAGACAAGCATTCCTTAAAAAATATCAATATTATTTCCATGCTAGGGATTTACAAGGAGAAATCTTCAAGATGACTCAAAAGGAAGAAGAAATTTTGGAAGACTACATCAAAAGATTCCAACATAATCTTAGATGATCCAACCAACATCAATTAGACCCAAACAAACCGCATACATTTTTTATTAAGGGTATCCAAGATGAGTATTTTGATGTATTAAATTTGATGGGGGCTAGAGATGTTTCTCAACTTCCATATAATTCCATTTGTGAGTTGTGTAAACATTATTCAAGAGGTAATAATAAACAAGGAAGGGGGTCTAGAGAAATCCTTTTAAGTATTAGTAATTCCTTAGGGGGTGCAGTTACTCGAGTTGAAATTGGGAATTTGTTAGATAATTTTAATAATGAGATCCTTAGTTCTCTAAGTTCTTGATTAGATACCATGAAAATCAAGAAGAAGCAAGATGAAGAAGCATTAGCCTTGGATATATTTTGTCCAAAATGTCACAAGAAAAAACCTTTGCATGAGTGTCCCTTAGATAGTATAGAAACTTGTGCTATCTGTGAGCAAATCCACGCTACAAGTGATTATCCTTCATTTCCTGGAATTAAACTAGTTTATCAAGATTCAAGTGAAGGAGTTGATAATATTTTTTTCATAAAACAAAAGAGGCCTTGTCCAAATCATCTGCATGGTATAACTCCAAATCCTTCCCGATCATATAATGGAATTTGGGCTAATAAACAACACTTTAAAAACCCCTTTTCCACTTGGTATCCACTAGCATCATGGCCACAATGGACTCCCCATGGAAAAAACCAATCTTGGAAACAAGGTTGGCAAGGATCATTCCCTTATGGAAATATATTACAATAACATCCACAACTGTTTGATCCTCAACCACAACTTTCATTCCAACAAGAACAACCTCAACAAAAATTACAATTGCCACCAAATCAAACACCACAAAGGTCAACTCAAATTCCTTCCCAACCCATTCCTAACCCAAAAATAAAGTAGATCATCCCACTTACAATGTTGAGTTACTCAGTTATCCGACCTATTTTATATCCCCTGTAAATATTAAAGATATTCATCTCCAATCAGGGAAAGTAGTTAATCCAACTTCTCTCACCATTTTGGAACAAGATGATGATGATAAAGTTGTTGAATAAGATAATCCAACTTCTCCTATCATTTTGGAACAAGATGATGAGGAAAAAGTTGTTGAATCAAATGATCCAATTGATAAACCTTCCTTAGTAGAACAAGCCAATTCCCCAGAAAAATTAGATCCACCAAGTCATATCCAAACTCCTCCATATCCTAAATGGTTAAACATTGAGAAATATATTAAACTATCCGAATTTGATTTTATTGGGGAATTGAAAAATTATGTGTTAAAATTCCATTTTTCTAGGCCATAAAAGATGTACCAATATATGCTTGAGATCTTAGAGAATTATGTTTAAGGAAACCAGGAAGAAAATGAAAAGATCCTCCTACAGTTCAAGTGTATGGTATTTTAGCTTATTTGATGCTTAGAAATATTCTCACTACTAAGTAGACAGATCCATGAAGTCCTATTGTATATGTTCACATTAATAACATCTATATTTCAAATACTTTAATTGATTTTGGAGCTACCATAAATGTCATGACTAAGGAGACAATGCAAAATCTTCAATTGAATAATCTTCGACAAATCACTACTATTCTCCAATTAGTAGATCGATCCAGTGTACAAACTTAAGGCATTTTATAATATGTAGTTATCTCTATAGACTCCTAGAAATATCCTATTGATTTCATGGTTCTATAAACCAAATCAAATCTTGGGGGATACCCCTTGATTTTAGGAAGGCCTTGGTTGGCCACAATTTATGCCTTTATTGAGTGTACATTTGGAGATATGATTATCTCCCAGGGAACTTATACAAAGAAACTTACATTATATCCACCTTCCAAACCAAATCTTTCTCATGAAACACCCATGTGGGTAGGAAATGGGGATAGTGATGATGACAATGTTCAACAAGTATTTATGATTGAATCATCTCTTTGCTTTAAAGAAAAGATTGAAGATGATATTATTTGTGATATTATCACTAATACTTATTCACCTACTAATCACATTATGAATATGATAGCATAAACACGGTCTTTATCTACAATCCTAATAGAATTACAATCTATTCCAACTTATCTATATACCACATTTGAAACAAATAACATGCTTATAGAAAATTTTCCAGGAAAAACACTCAACATAAATCCTCAATTAGAAGCACCCAAAAAACAAAGGTTGATGGAGTTATTACATTTTCATGCTAAAGAATTTTCTTGGGGTTATATAGATATGAAATTAATTCATCCTATTTTGTGCACTCATCACATATATGTCTAGTATAAATTCTGACAAATTAGACAACCTCAACGAAGGATGAATCCTACGCTTCGAGAAATAGTAAAAACTGAGTTGCAGAAACTTTTAAATGTAAATTTCATTTATCTTATTTCTGATAGTAAGTGGGTTTCACCACTTGTTATTGTTCCAAATAAAAATGGAAAATGGAGAGTCTCTATGAATTATAGAGAATTGTATAAGGCCACTTCTAAGGACTACTTTCCTTTACCTTTCATTGATCAAGTTTTGGATACCTTAGCAGGAAAAAAATGTTTCTTTTCTTGATGGTTTGAGTGGGTACAATCAAATTCAACTTTCCCTTGAAGATCAGGACAATTTTTTTTTCACTTTCCCTTGGGGTACCTTTTCATACATATTTCTACCTTTTGGATTA
Organism: Picea glauca; assembly: GCA_000966675.3. Taxonomy (NCBI): domain Eukaryota; kingdom Viridiplantae; phylum Streptophyta; class Pinopsida; order Pinales; family Pinaceae; genus Picea; species Picea glauca. The sequence goes on from JZKD02S1899943.1 coordinate 23,925, forward strand.
TGTGATGCTTCTGCTACATTCCAAAGGGCTATGCTTGGAATTTTCTTTGACTTGATCCATGACTGTGTTGAAGTGTACATGGATGATTTTACTATATATGGGAATACCTTTGACTAAGAAATGAATAACCTAAGGAAAGTTCTTGAAATATGCCAAGAGATAAATTTATACCTCAATCATGAAAAATTTCATATACTACTTACAAAGGGTATTGTTTTAAGACATCACATATCTCCGAGTGGTATCCAAGTTAACCCTGCTAAAGTTGAGGTAATCACCAAAATTATAGTTCCAATAAATCAAAAGGATGTGCATAGTTTCTTAGGTCATGTAGGATATTACTATTGTTTTATAGAAAATTTTACTAGATTTCATCACCATTATTCACATTACTTTCAAAAGATGTTGAATTTTTCTAGACTGATTCCTATCAAACTTCCTTTGAAACATTAAAATAAATTTATTTGTAGCCCCTGTATTAATGGGACCATATTGGTCCTTTCCATTTCATATCTCAATAGATGCTTCAAATACAACTATTAGAGTTGTTCTTGGACAACTAGAGGAGCAGGAACCATATGCAATTTACTTCATCAATAAAAATCTTTCTCCAACAAAATTAAATTACACAGTAACAAAGAATTAATTTCTTTTTTTTGTCCATGCAATCAATAATTTTTGACACTACATCATTGGTTACCTAGTATTTGTGCACACTGATCATGTTTCCATTAGATACCTTATGAACAAACCAATCACAATTGGTAGGGTAACTAGGTGGTTGCTGATGCTTCAAGAATTTAACATCAACATTTGTGATAAACTAGGGAAGGAAAATGTTGTTGTAGACTTTCTTTCTTGATTGAACAATGAAGGGAATAATAATCATGTAGAATATGTTTTATCCTATGAACACTTGTTTGCATTATCTATTCACTCACCATGGTTTGTAGATATTGCTAATTATCTAGCTACAGGAAAGATTCCACAACATTTTTCACCAAGGGAAAAACAAAGAGTAGTGCAACAAAGTGCTATGTATTGTTGGGTCCAAGGACAACTCTTCCAAAAAATACTTGATTATGTTATTCAACGTTGTGTTCGATAAGATTAAATATTTGATATTTTGAAAGTATGTCATGATGACCCATGTGAATAAAATTTTACAGATAGAAGGACTGCCTACAAAGTGCTATGTTTAGGATACTATTGGCCAACTATTTTAAGATATTCTAGAAAATACGCCAGACTTTGTGAGATTTTTCAAAGGATGGGAAAACCAGTTCAATTAGATGAAATTCCATTGCAACCTTAGGTATTAATTGAGTGTTTCAAGAAATTGGCTCTCGATTTTGTGGGACCTAACAATCCACCATCAAGACAGAAAACATACATTCTAGTTTGTACTAATTATGTAAAAAAGTGGGTGGAAGCTAAGGCTATACCTAAAGCTACTAAGCAAGCAATGGAAAACTTTCTGTATGAAGAAATATTTGTCCTATTTGGTGTACTAAGAGAGATCATAACTGATCAAGGGACGCGATTGAATTCCAAGATCATTCATTCTATCACCAAGAAATATTAGATTCAACATAGAACATCAACACCATACCACCTGCAAGACAATGGCCAAGTTGAAGTAACCAATAAAGTTTTTGAGACCATTTTAATGAAGACATTACAACTTCATAAAAAATATTGGGTTGAAATAATTTTTAAAGAATTATGGGCTTATCTAACAACATGGTGTAATGCGAATGGATTTACTCCATATGAGCTAGTTTATGGTAAGCATACTATATTTCTAATCGAATTTGATGTAAAAACTTTACGTATTACATTGCAAACTAACATGGATCTTACAGAGGCTCAATAACATTGTTTAAATCAAACCAATGAACTTGATGAATTTCCTCAAGTTTCCATACAAAAAAAATGATTTAATTCAATGACAAAGATCTAAATGGCATTACCAATTCATCAAAAAGAAGAAATTTCATGAAGGGGATTGGACACTTTTATTTGATTCATGGTATACAAATTTTAAAGGGAAGTTTTGTATTCGATGGATGGGAACATATGAAATAGACACTATCTATGATAATGGTTCAATGAAGATACATACTATTGGTGAAGAAAAAACTCCACTGTTGGTGAATGGCCATCGACTACATTTATATCATAAGCCACTATCCAAAGAAGAGTTCATAAAAAATCTAATCACTCAGGAAAAGGTTGAAATTGTAAATAAGGTGGCTTCTCCACTTTTAATTACTACCTCCTAAAAACTTTCAAGAGGATCATTTTGTACATAGATGATTGTATATAGAATAAAAGAAGGAAAAAAAAGAAGAAAAAAATACACAATAAATACATTAGTGAAAACCTGGTCACATGCACTATTGGACTTGATAATATCAAAAACTTGGATTTTTGGCTGGTATTATCAAGAGAAAAAAAATAAAATCATTTTGAACTGTGAAAACCTTTTTAGAGGCACAATTGAACAAGTTTTGTTTGAAAACCAGTTCTACTGGTAGACACAAATTGAAAAGAAAAAAGAAAAAAGAAAAAGAAAAAATGATGAAAAAAAAAGAAAAAATATATCTATATTTTATTTTGCAGATTGACATCTAAAAGACACTGTTGAAGGATCCTTGCAAAATTCAAATAATTCTGATGACTCCCTACTTGAAGAGTTTCAAATTCTTTTCCAAAATTATCTACAAGTTCCATATATATAAAAATATTGCTAAAATTTTGCATGATTGGTTATCCAAAGAGTTCCAGGATTTAATTTGTTGTCTAAGCTTTCTATGACTTCATTGTTGGACCAACAATGCTATTTACAAAACAATCATTGAAAACCACTTATTGTTACAAGAATTTGAGGACAAGGTTCAAAAATTCCAATGGAATTGTTTTCACTAAAGACAAGATAATTCTTTTATCCTATCTCTAAAACTTTATTCTATAGAATTGAAAGATTGAAAACAATCCAATTGAGTTTGTTCATATTTTTCCTTAAAATACCTTATCCACTGTCCATTATTTTTCATTTTCCCTAAAAACCCTATCATTATTCTTTATCATTTTCAATATGAAAATCATTTAAGGCCTATATAATTATCCTTTGAATAAGTAAAAATTATCAATGCTAAGTTTTGATTTGAAAATATATGGTTCAAATATGAGTTTTTCTCCAAGAAATGTTCATCACTGCTACGTAAATGAAAATTCTTGTAGCGGTCTCATACATGATATCATATGTGAGAACGATTAAAGAACAATCATAATTTACAAAGGTGACTTGATAATTAGTCTCATTTCCATTACCATTTCAAAATGAGGCTCGAATGAGGTTTCATATATAACATATAACTTGTAGAAATCAAGTAATATCTGTGCATAAGAGTGCCATAGGAAGGATAAAATGGGGGGAACACAAAATTGAATTGAGTCTAATAACACTGGTATCATCCAACAAAATCCATAAGCAATGTATAATTTTTCTTGGGTAGGTTGGCTAACATTGTTTGTGCGATTTCTGGGTGCAGACTCAACTATAGTTGTGTAATTTTCCAAAAGATTCAATGGGAAGATAACTAAAATCCAAGGTTTAACATTCACAATCAATGAGGAAATAATTAGCAAAGATATTGGATTGCTTTTGGAGGGTGAACTATGGTCAAAAACCTAAATCTACCATATGACAACTGTACACAATTCATAAGTATACCCTTGTATATGATTGATGTTCAGAAGAAGGGGGTGCATAGGGAATCATTAATTACACCATGGAAGGATATTAAACTGATAGTTTAGAATTTCTTTACATGTGATGGTTGGTTTAGTGTTGTCTTCCATTATCATATAAGGATCATGCTGCATCTCAAGCATCGAAATTTGATGAATTTTCCCTACTTCCTCTTAAAATATTTAATCTATTTCTTCTTTAAAATATTCCTGCTCTAAATCACTCCTTACTATCCACAAGCCAATGGCCAATTTGAGGTTGTGAACAAATTCCTCAAAACCATGCTACAATGGAAAATTAACAAGAATAAATCTAATTGGAATCACATTCTTTTCTTAGGCCTTATGGACCTTTAGGACATTTGTCAAAATTACCACTAGGTTCACACCCTTTTATCTTGTCCATGGCATAGAGTCAATTTTTCCCATAAAATGTGAGATCCTTTATGAAAACATTACCTTAGAGAAAATGTTTATAGCTTTGGAATAGGCAAACAAAGACAATATTAGCACATTGCATAATAATGAGGCCATGAAAAAAATTCCTAAGCTCACTATGATCGACAAGTCCAACCTCACACTTTTCATGAAGGTGACCTAGTCCTTGCCTATGACATATCCAAAGAAAATTTTATCCCTATGAAGTTTGAGTCGCTTTAGTGAGGAACCTACATCATCAAACATTTCTTGATGAAGGGAGCATATGTGCTTGCAGACCCTGATGGAAATTTCCTCAAATAACCCACCAAAAAGGTGTATTTGAAGAGGTTTTACCTATAATATTGAACACAACACTTGTTTTATTCATATGTATATAAACCATGACCTGGAAAGAATTTGGATCCTTTTAAACTATATAATGAATCACCCCTCCCTTGAGGGCTGCCTTACTATAATTACCTAATCGAAGTTAATCAAGCCAATGAGCTTCTAGAATTGTTCCAACCCATTGAGAAATAATTGAAAGGGGTGAGATACAACTTACAAATCCAAGGTCTCTATACACTCAACTAGGGGGGAGGAAAGTATTGAAATAGACTCTAAATTGATAGTGCCTTTGTTTTTGTTTTTTTACATATTATTGTATGGTCCCATTGTCCATAAATGGTCCTTTTCCCACTTTTCCAAATGTTAGATATTAAAATATTTATCCCACTATCATGTCCCTCCTCATAATGGTGTGCCACTTTGAATGGATTCTCACACAATCATCTATGATCTCATTGTCAAGGTCCTAGAAAATTCACTTAAACACCCCTAGAGAAATATGTCTATTTGTTGTTGTAAGTCAGTGGTCAACCTCCTCTATGTCTCTAACATGACCTCTAATCGAGGTATTGGGACAAAGAGTTCTACATCATCATTGTGGCAGCATAAACACTGCCTTGATACTATCGTTGGTGCTACTAGTCATGGGGATACCCCTATTGGTGGAACTAGCCTCACCGGTCCCAATCTTCANTCCTAGAAAATTCACTTAAACACCCCTAGAGAAATATGTCTATTCATTGTTGTAAGTCAGTGGTCAACCTCCTCTATGTATCTAACATGACCTCTAATCGAGGTATTGGGACAAAGAGTTCTACATCATCATTGTGGTAGCATAAACACTGCCTTGATACTATCGTTGGTGCTACTAGTCATGGGGATACCCCTATTGGTGGAACTAGCCTCACTGGTCCCATATCTTCACAAGAATAAAAAAGGTCATCAATGTCTCATACATGTCATAAGTTGAAGCATATGTCTAGTTAACTATCTATGTTACTGAAAACATGGGAAAAAAATCATTTACCCATGGGTCCCCATCCCTTCCCTAGCAGTCTTAGAAAATCAAGACCTGCCCAGAAGTCGATAGCCATGTATGGGAACTCCTCTATAACTATTATCTACTTCTTACAATACACAAAAAGGTTGGATTAAAATCCTAGCATATAGCACCACCACCTAAGGAAGTCATTATCTATCCCCATTAGTACATCCTTAGCTCCTATATGCCTCCATCCATGATCATATTCTATGAGTGGAGTGAGGGAGCCCACTCAAAGAAGAAGGAATAGATGAGGGAACTAAAGGTAATATATCCCCCATCCTAATCAAAACATTGGGTAATATATTATCACACCACTACCAATAACATCTATGCCCATGAAAAATGTGTCCCCATGAGCCTCATTTACCCACTAGAGATCCAACTATAGTGGCCCTCATCCCTAGATATTTGATATCTCCAATAAAGAACACCTCATCCACCTTAGTTGAGGCATATTAGTAGTGATATATGATGAGCTAATAAATGGTCTTTTCCCTTGTCAAGTGGGGGTGTGTCTCTCCCCTCACCTATTTAATGAAAAGTCCCATCAGAAAGTATATGCTTGGAAGGGTAAACTTTAATGGATATCCCCTCACATAAAATTACCCTCCATTAGAATGCCACATCTAGGCAAACCATTACAATATCCCCTCTCTAAAGTCGTTTATTAAACTATTGTGCATATTCCACAAGATAATTCATCACAATAGATCTTACAAATTTTTGGAAACTCTTTGTTATGCAATATTTTACTGAATATTCATAATTACTATTACTAATTTAGCGCATAAAATAAGGAAATAACTTGATATCAAAATAAAAGAAGCTAAAACAAATACCATGCCATCCACACAATGAACACAAGATGTACCCTAGGAAATTTAGGATATTTAGACACTTTGGAGTTCATTAAGATCAACTTGGTGTAATGTGTTTTAAGTAAAAATGTGTTTCTTTAGTATGCATTAGTATTCATTTGTAGTTATGTAATCTGATAGTCATGATATATTTTAGACATAGTGTGATATGAAAACTTATATTCTCCTCAATCTTATAAAATACATTGATCCATTGTTGGCACAGGGGTAGACCCAGGGTTCAGCTTCAAGATCGTACCAACAAGCCCTAACTACTGGCCCTTTCGGCTACACCTGCGAAGTAGATGCAATCTCACCTGAAGCAACTATGGGGGGGTTCTAGGATAGAGATGTCTACAACCAAGGGAAATATCAAGTGGATTTAATATTAGAACAATACAAAATGCATATATCACTTATCAACTTAGATCTATTCCACACATCTATCAGATCTACCAAAATAATGCAATAACAATATATCAAGGCAAACTAATACAACATCAATCACACACACAAGTCAGATATACATGGTTCACCCTCTCTCTAGGGCTACATCCACAGAACTGTGCTTTATGACATATTAAGATGAAATCATATAGTTCTGATCTGCGCTCTTAGCCAACAGATCTTCTCCCTTCTTCTCTCTATCTCTCCCCTCCCTGTGCACCCAGCTGTAGGGTTGATCTTTGCACCCATCTGAATATCTTACAATACAAAAGGATCTCGTACTCATATTTTCTCTCTCTCACAACAATAATCACTCATGTAAAAATAATACAACTAGATCCAATGAACTCGAACCAACCCTCTTCCCTCATATAGGTTCTTATTTATACATTACAATCACTCACCGACATACTTAGGTCGAAACCTAGGTGTCAAAACCCTAGATACCAAAACCCTAGGTGTCTGAAACCCTAGGTCAACTTGACTTGTGTTTTTAGGGCTTCGCCAACCTATCTTTCCTTCCTTCTCGCATGGTGCTCCAAAGCATCTAATGGTGGATTTTTCCTCTTGTTGAGTTGTCCACGATCCTTCTTTCTTATTGATCTATCATCCTCGATATCCTCATCCAACAAATTTCTTTCTCAGACTTCGCTTCGTCTTCTCTTCTCTTTTGATCACTTCGACCTAGTAACAGTTACTATGTCTTCCACGAAGTTCGCATTTTGGATTTTCTTCCTCGTTCTTCTCTTATTTCCATACCCAAGGCCCAACAGGCCCCCAACACTCACTTGTGACTCATCCTGAGGCACTTCATATCTGACTCTTCTGTTTTACTTCGACTTTAGGCTACACAGTGCAACCTTTTCTTTCTGCTCTATGCCTCCTCTCCTTCCCTGTGCAGACTGTCTTTTCTGTGTCTGGTACCCAGTTTCAACTGCACCTGGTACCCAGACCCTTTTCCTTATGATTTTACTTGGAGCTACGAGGAAACTGGTTGTCATAGTACAACTTCAACCGGCTCCTGTTCACTAATCCTTCCTTCCATTCTCCCTTCAAAGTCTTCAACTGTGCAACTCGTCCTTCTGTAACATAAGAGACCTCATATGGCCTGAGCCAATGTGTTCTGAACTTCCTAGGATGCTTGATGAACTTACTGTCATATACTAGTAATAGTTCACCTTGGCTAAATTCCTTCTTCTTGATGTGCTTGTCATGGTAGGCCTTCTCTCTTTCCTTTTGTACTTGCTGATGGAATCCTACAATAAACCTGTCTTCTTCAAGTTCGATCAACTATGCGAGCCTCCCTTGAACAATGCCAGTGTCATCCATATCTGTAAAGGAAACAATTCTTAAGCTTGGCACCAGGTATTCCATTGGCACAATGACTTTGAGGCCATAAACCAACTTGAAGGGGGTTTGCATTGTTAACTTATTGCAAGTGGTTATATAGGCCCAATGTACTGATGGTACTCTTAAATCCTAGTCATCCCTATTCACACTGCAAATCTTTGTTAGCACTGTCTCCAAGATCTTGTTGAATGCTTCCACTGTCCCATTTTCTTGTGTATGGTAGGGTGTTCTCTTTTGATGGTGGACTGCAAATTCCTCAGTAAGGGATTCAACTATTTTATTTATGAAATGTGTTCCTTGATCACTCATAAGGATCTTTGGGCATCCAAACCTGGTTATGATGTCATCAAATATGAAGCACGCAACTGTATTTTCACTACAGTCCTTAACTACTCTTGCTTCGACCCATCTGGTCAAGTATTCTGTTGCTGTAATTATGTATCCTGCTCCTGTGTGCTTTCCTGATGGGTTTATAGGTCCCATGAAGTCAATGGCCCATTTATCAAATGATTGTAGGGTCAGTTGTGGTGCTAGTGGCATTTCGTCTCTTCTATATGGTTTCCCAACCCTTTGGCATATATTGTAGGCTTTGTAATAGTCTTTAGCATCTCTGTGTAAGGTAGGCCACCAAAGGCCAGCTCTAAGCACCTTCTGTGCAGTTTCTTTCCTTGCGTAATGTCCTCCTACGATGCCTTCATGAGATTCTGTGAGGATCATCGGTCGTTCTTCCTCCATAACACATCTTCTCAATATCTCATCAGGTCCCTTCTTATATAGTTGTCCAGTTATAAGTGAAAAGTTGGCAACGCGCACTACTAGTTGTTTCTTCTGAGGAATTGTGTACTGGATAGGGGCCATTCCTTTTGACAGTTACTGGACTATCTCTACGAAGTGGTCATCAATATTTATAATGGCCAGTAACTATGCATCTGACAGTGTATCCTCCAAAATAGTTGGCTCTTCTCCATTTTCCAACCTTGACAAGTGGTTAGGACCTTTGTTCATTCTTCTTGGTTTTACTATGATCTGAAAGTCGTATTTCTGAAAGAGTAGAATCCATTTGCATATTCCGCCCCCCAACACTGGCTTGTTGACTAGGTATTTCAGCGTGTAGTGATCAATAAACATTTTAAAGTGTCCTCCCAATAGGTAGTGGCGAAATTTCTACAGCGTGTACACCATGGCTAACCCTTCTCTCTTAGTGGTGGTGTAGTTGACCTCTGCTATTGATAGCTTCCTAATAGAAAAATAAAATGGATGGTCAATATCTCCTTCACCAGGTTGTGCTAACACATCTCCTAATGCAATGGAATATGCATCGACATGTACGTGACATTCCTTGCTCCAATCTAGAAAGACTAGAATGGGCGCAATAACCATTTTCTGTTTCAGTGTGTCGAATCTCTGTTGGCACTCTTCTATCCAACTTAACTGACAATATTTCTTCAAAAGATTCTCCATGGGTGTCGTAATTTGGGCATATCCTTTAATGAAATTCCTGTAATATCTCGTGTGTCCTAGTGCAGTGCGCAACTATTTGGATGAAGTAGGAGGGGGTATATCAACTATGATGGCAATTTTATATGGATCTACCAGCAATCCCTTCTTGCATACAATATGACCTAAGAGCACTCCAAATGGTGAGAAGAAGATGCACTTCTTTAGATTCAAGGAAATTTGACACTACCTTCATTTATCCAACATTAGCCTTAGACATTCAATATGGTTTTTCAATAAGCTAAAAATAGTCCAATCATCAAAATATGCTTATAGAAATTTATGCAAGAACTCCTTGAATGCTTTGACCACCACCCTGGAAAAGATGGCTGGAGGATTCTCCAATCCAAATGGTATCAATGTGTACTGATAGGATCCCCATTCTGTTGCAAATGTGGTCTTGTGGTGATCTTCCTTGGCAATCCGGATCTGATGGTATCCTGAAAATCTATCTATAAAAGAGTATACTTCTTGGCCTCCCACATTATCTAACACTTTGTCAGTGAATGGTGTAGGGAAGGGGTCATGTAAACAAGCATCATTTATCTTTCTCATATCTACGCAAATCATAATCTCTCCTATCTTCTTATCTTGTACCACCATAGGGTTAATACACTTTGATTCCTCCATAGGTTCTATAATCCCAGCTTCCAGCATTCGGTCAAGCTCAATCTTCACTTTCTCTTTATATTTAGGGTTCATTCTGTAAGGTCTTTGTTTGACTGGTCTTACATATAGTTTCAAAGGGATCCTCATCTCTCCCATAGGCCCTTTAATGCCCTTCATATCAGTGAACTTGGTTGGAAACAAGTCTTGATATTCATGCAGTAATTTTGTAATCTTGTCAATGGTGGCAACATCCCAATAATTTCCAACATTAGCAAGATTTGGTGTCTGCTCGGTTCCAATATTGACCTTCTTAATCTTGATTGGTTGTCCAATGAATGGTAACTCAACTCCTAGTCCTTCCACATATCTTTGGCCTTCTTTTTTAGTGATGTTAACCTTTCTTGGATCATTGTCTTCATCAACATTGATGTTGTAACAACCTTGCAGTTTCTGGAGAAGCGTAGTCCATTCGTCCTCTGCTTTCTCCAAAAGGAGGTTAGATGCCTCCTTGAATACTTTCTGTCTTATAATTTGCAATGCTTGATCTACTGAAGGATATTGACTTTCAAATAAGAAGGTGATTACAAAATTTTGAGTCATACCTTCCCAATTTGTAGTGATGAGGCACAACTCTGCTTGAAGGTACCAGTTGATAGGTGTCGTGTCCGGTGTGTTAATGAATTTATGCACCCACTGCTCTTGAGGGATGTTTCCCCAGGCTGCCTCACAACTTCACACATGGTCCTTTGGGAATCTTCAACCTATGTACCGAACTTTGTAGCCTTCTACTTGTGCTGAGAACTGCGTTGTCATCAAGGTACGACATTGTACCCAATCTTTAATGTTGTTTTTATGTGTACCCCACCATGTTGCTGGGGTTTCTTTCAAGGCCTCATACATTTCCAACAATCTTTGTTGCATTGGTACACTTTCTTCAAAGTTTGACAAGAAGGTTTCTAAAGGATTTAGACCATCAAAGGTGGGTAAGTTACTTACTATTGTGCCGATCCAATGAACTTCTATGGTTAATGTAGAACATCTTCTTGTAGATACTTCGTACATTTTATTCTTCCAGTTTTCTAGTGCTTCTTCTGAGTCTAATGATAATGCGCTATCACTTCCCCAGCTTAGGTTTCCATCGGCCGTAGGATTAATGTAATCATGTTGTCTGGCTATTAATTTGTATATGTTTTCCAGTTCATATGTATGGTATTCTTCTCTGATGGGCTCTGTGTATCTCTGACCTTCATCTGGATCTAAGGGTGAAATGACCCTAAGGCCATATCTTTCAAAAGTCATACGTATTTTCTTTAAATCAACCACAATGGAATTATTGAAATCCCAATCAATTCCTAACAGCGCGGGGTAAGGACAACTATCATCAAATATCTCAATTACCTCAAAATCTACAAACGTTATTACTCCGTCGATGTCCACAGGGACATGTTCCAGTCTACCAAATGGTTTTACAGCTTGTTGATTAGCCATTCTAATCCTGATAGGGGAATAGATCAACTTAGGTTTTCCCATTAGTGCCCAGTTTTTCTTTGTCATGACATTGACCTCTGACCCTAAGTCAAGGACCACATAGTCTATATCATATTCACCTATCTGAGAATTCAAATGTAACTCCTTATTTTTCCTTCTCTTTTTAGCAATTTGGTGTACTAACCTATTCAGTAAGGGGTCTATCTTTCCTAGCTCATACTGTCTGATTAAATTTTGTAGTTCTTGTACATCGCTCTCATCCCGAATCAACTTAATACAAGTATATAGAAATTCCATGAGCTTTCTTACCTATTTTCCTTCTCTTGGCGAAGTATACTGATCAAATGCTTGAGCCATTCTATTAAGAACCTGAATAGATATAAAAAGATAATCGCCACAAATACTGAATACATAATAGATCCACAAGCAAGATAGAAGAAACCACACTTTATTATTACCAAACTCTTGAGGTAGGGAAACACCATACAATGGATCCTATTATGGAAGGGATCCTCTCCTGTTCACTTGCCTCTTCGAGGGGGAATCCTCCTATTGAGCTACCACTCCAAACACAATACTTCTCTTCATGTCTCATTACATTGCTTGAACCCCTTTATATAGTGCTACCATCACCTAAGAACATTCTAGAGGAGGAATC